>ML422072.1:30096-65896 GCA_005239525.1 Nicotiana knightiana | reverse complement strand
AGCACAATTACATTAAGAGTCACCACATATATTTTTCTTTCACAACACTACAACTATTTATTTTCTATTTTTTTTCTTTTTTTTCTCTTTTTTTTTTCAAGTGACTCTTACTTTTCAAAACAGTGCACCTTCCTCCTTATTTCAACTATTCCCCTCAAAAACCAACCTACCAGCCCACACTTTACTTTTTCCATATTTCATCACATTTCCAGTGCTTACGAGTAGTGACAAGGTTCAAATATATGATTGATTCAAACAAAAGGGTATGACTTGTAATGTGGTTGCCAAAGAAAAAGGATTATAGGCTCAGCGGGGTTAACTACGATACATAACAATTAGGTGGGTAAATATATATATAGCTGGCTCAACAAAAAAATTCCTATATCACTTCCAAGACTGAACAAAACTTCTATTTCACTTTGCACACACACATGGCAAGTTCTAGACATCAAACGCAATGCACAAAATAACATACAAATCTCACACACACATGGAACATGACTCACTCAGTATTTGATCTATCACGACACTCCAGTCAAAGCAGTCAAGCAAATTTAAGAATCCACGATTTAAGGTGTTTATCCTGGAGTCAAAAAATTGAGCCTAAGCATCACAACCAAAGTACTGACTATTCTCAAGGCATTACAACGTTCCGAGATATTGCTACGGTTAATCCCTCAACCATGTGGTTACTACTCCTAAAAATTAAAAACTACCTACACCCGGTTCAATTAAAAACCCTTGGAAAAGAATCACGATCCAAAGAAAAACCAAGGGGGAATTACTACACTACCTAAAAAAAAAAAATCTTTTTTTTTGGTGTTTTCTTTAGACTTACTTCCCTCAAGAGAACTGTCTAGGAGATCCATCGTCGGGAAGAGTCTACATATTTCTAATTTTTTTTCTGTTTTTGTTCTACCTAAAATAAGAAAAAAGACTATAGAAAAAGCTATAACTACTAACAAGAAAGCACACTAAACACAACAAATCACAACAAATATGTACAACACCCCACACTTAATTCATGAAATGTCCTCAGTGCATCACATATAGACAAAATAAGAAATAAAAGTAAGGTGCAAGAAACTCCTTGCTCAAGTAGCGTCGACATCCTTTCCATTAGTTTTGCTTTCCCTGCTCCTTCAAGCAACCGCGTGAATCACTTTATTCCTCCACTTTGAACTTACGAATTGGATCCCAAGTTTTGAATCTGCTCTATGATCATGCTCATGGGGTGGTGGAACGAATTTTCTTGGCCCAATAAAACAATGTAGTAATCTGCACTTCTTGGCCTTTCGATGAAATGTGTACTCCCGACTTTCTGGCAAGAAGAATTCCAGAATGTAGGCATCTTGTTCTTTATTCCTTGGCTCCACAAGTAGTTCTGGTGACTCTATTTTAATATCATCATCCAAACACAATGTGAAAAAATGGTTGGAGTGTGTACCAACATCCTCAACACTAATGACACTAGATTCAACAAAATATGTATCATCGATGTCCTTGGTTAACTCTAGTATCTTTTCTACCACATCGACATCCTCAAAATCCAGTCTGGCCTGCTCCACTAGCACTTCTTGTACGTCATCATCCATGGGTTCTTTGTTCCTATTAACTAGATAAGGTGTCAGTGGTTTCAGTTCCAACCTGGGTGGTTCTTCAATAGATGGCCTGGCCGGCGGGCTCTCTCTTTCCTCTACGTGTAGTGACTCAAACTCGAGAGCCTTTGGCCATACCCCTTTTTCATCAAGTGCTAACACCCAATCTGCCAGTTCTTCACCGTTCATATCATCTAGATTCATCAAACGTTCAGCCAAAGGGTCCCCAACAGTCAGGGACGCATCATCTTATTCTGGGATCACATTCACATCATCAATAAGAGAGCAGTTGGTGAACTCACTTGGTCGCCTCATAGACTTCTGCACGTTGAAAGTGATTTCTTCATCATTGAGCCTCATCTTAAGTTCACCAGTCTCACAATCGATAAGAGCTCTTCTTGTGTCCAAGAATGGCCTTCCCAAGATTATGGGAATTTCCTCATCCACTTTACAATCTAGTATCACAAAATCAGCAGGGAACACAAACTTTCCCACTTGTACCAATACATCATCCAGAATGCCTGACGGTCTCTTTATTGTCTTGTCAGCTAGCTGTAATAACATTGAAGTTGGTCTGGCTCTACCAATCCCCAATCTTTTATATATGGCCAGCGGCATCAGACTAATGTTGGCCCCCAAGTCACATAGAGCTTTGGCAAAAGTTAAGTTGCCAATGGTACAAGGAATTGTAAAACTCCCTGGATCAGACAACTTTTCAGCAATAGGGCGCGTCACCACCGCACTAAAAGTCTGAGTAAGGGTGACAGTAGCCAGATCTTAGAAGTCAAATTTTCTGGACATCAAGTCCTTCATCATCTTAGTGTAACCAGGCATTTCCTTCAGCGCATCAATCAATGGGATATTTACCTGTATCTGCTTTAGCATGTCCAAGAACTTTTTGTACTGTTCATCCTTTTGGTATTTGGCCAGCCTCTGAGGGAATGGAGCTGGCGGTCTCTTTTTCCCAGAGATTTGAGACTTTTCTTTCTCAGCCGTCACCTCAACTACCGGCTCCTGGGCTTTCTCCACTTCTTTTTCAGTCTCACTAATTTTGGCATTTGACCCAATAACCTGCTCCATCATAGCTTCTAACCTAAAAACCCCATCTTCGTGCCTTCCCCCTGTTTATGCTGAGGAGGATAGTATGATTGTTGTTGATTCTGATAGTTATAACCTTGTGGCCTCTGATATGGTGTTGCATTACCTTGTGGTCTCATAACACCCATATTTCCACTGTTCTGCTATTGGTGAGGTGGTCTATACGATTGAACTTGCTGACCCCAGTTCTGCCCCCCTTGTCTCTGGCTTCTATAATTTGACACATAATTCATGTTTTCTGGATAAGGAGGGTGGTTACATTCTACATTCCACTGATTACCAAATGGTTGACTAATGCAATATGTGCATAAGCCCCCATTGGTTGTATCTACGATGTGTACCTACTTTTTTTCCTTAACTCCTCCACCTTCTTAGTCAGTATGCTCATCTGTGTTATCAAGGTGGCCACGTTCTCTGCAATAGTATTGGATGGATCGGATGGCACTGAGTGAACTACAGGAATAATGGGTGCATTCCTTGTTGTCCATTCTGAATTCTGTGCCATTTTATTAAGCAAGATCTAACTCTCTCTCCACGTTTTGCTCAAGAATGCTCCACCAGCTGAAGCATCAACATTTTCCTTCACAGTATCAGCCAGACCCATATAAAAATGTTGCCCCAACATCTGCTCCGAAATACTATGGTGTGGACAGATAACCGGCATTCCCTTAAATCGTTCCCATGTCTCTTGCAATGTTTCAACTTTTTTCTATCTGAAGCTCAAGATTTCATGAATTTGTTGAGCAGTCTTGTTGGGTGGATGAAACTTGTTCACGAATTTCTTAACTAACTCCTCCCATGTGGTAATGGAATTGATGGGGAGTGAGTTTAGCCAAGTCTGGGCAGCTCCAGTCACTGAGAATGGAAACAACAACAGTTTTATTGCCTCCTGAGTGACGTTTGGCTGCCTCTGTGTTTTGCAAATTGACAGGAAGTTCTTCACATGCTGTTGGGGGTCTTCGATGTATGACCCTGAGAATAGTCCCTTGTTCTGCAATAAGTGCAGCATATTATTTGTAATCTGGAAGGACTCGACCAGTATCTGAGGGACTAGTATCGCAGTGGCCAAATTCTCTGTTGTGGATTGTGCCCAGTCATATAAAGGAGCCTCTGCCCCTATTTGAGCGACTGGGTCTACCACATCATCCCCATTGTTGTTCCTGTTGTTTGGATCTTCCATGTCGGGTTCAAGTTGTTCAATTGATTGTGNCACGCTCAACTATGTCTTATAGAAAGACTAAACGGGCGCTGCAAATATAATCCAAGGTATTACGCCCAGAGTCGATCCCACAGGTAATTTACGTATCAATCAAGTCGTTAGAATACTCAACTTTTACTTAATCAATTCTCTCAAGACGTTTGAATATATATTGGTGATGTTTTACTATTTCTACTGACAATAATAATAAACTAATGATTAACTAACAATATGGTGTAAACAATTATAATAAAAGTATAAGGTTATGGTTTCCCCCGTTGGTGAACTTACTTCTCGGATACTTCATATAGCTTAATTAGTTGTCTCTATCAATCATGAACACTCTATCTANATTCAATTAACTACAACAAGAACGTAGTTGAACAAATAGAGATTAACAACCAACCAAACTATATTAATATAACTATAAGTTTATCCCTCAACGGGTTCCACAAAAACCCTAGATTACGAAAATTATCTACTCATGTTCATACTAATCAAATCTGAAAATATTTGCATAAATAAATTACAGAGTAATGAAATAATGAGGTAAAAATCAGTGTTTCTGCTTTGCTAAGTAGTAATCCACAGGATTTTATTCACTCTAATGGCCCTTAAAGTTGTGTTCTTGGGTCTATTTATATGTTAGGGATAAACCCTAAACGTGTAGGAGACTTCTATTGCAACCGAGAAACACTTAAAATCTTCAATACTCGGATTTGACCGGATCAGGGGTCAGGCGTTACAGGCCAAACGCCTGAGCAGGCCTGGCGTTTGGGATCTGGCGCATGGATAATGCCTAGACTCACTAGTATTTATAGACCAAATGCCCGACTAAAGCGTGGTGTTGCAGGTTTTACAGCTCAAACGCCCGGGTATTGCCGGCTTCACTTCTTTTTGGCTTTTGAGCGTATTTTGAACGTTTATGCATCCATTCAACTCGTCTTCCGTTTCCAATTCACCTACACATGAAATAAACCCCATTAGGCACATACGAAGTGTATTTTTATCATTAACTTACATCAAATGCAAGGCATATAACATGTTAAACCATGAATTCTAGCCACACATCAATGGAGTGACAACCTTCTTAAGGGATCGAGTCAATTTTTTGATGTTTAGGTAGAAACAAATAGTGTTAATGAATAAATAAGGGCCGAGCATGTTTCACTTGGTACCAACACACTTAACTATGCGATTATGGTTAAAAACAAGTTTTTGTAAAGAAATAGCTCTAGTTAGTGACGTTGTGACTCTTGTGTTGACTTAGGCAGTCATCGGGTGATTTAGTTGAACTATTAGCGATTTTCATTCTTGAATGTGGTTGTTGTGGGTCCTCTACTCTTGTCTCTTTAAAAATCCGTTTGTTTGAGAGCTGAGGTATTTTGTTACAAGTCCAAATACCCGTGCGAATGGTCTAGAACTTGCCCCGCATGTGTTTCTAGGCAATATTCTAAGTTAGCTTGGCTTGAGAAGTGATTGTAGGCTCTCCTTGGCCCGCTTTAAAGCATTCCATGGCTCACCAAAGATATCATCCTTAGTAAACCCTTTTGATCCTAAAGCCTTTTTATTTGATAACCACATTACAAGCCTTTAACCACTTTATAGCGACTCTCTTTTGGCACCCGAACTTTGTTTAGCACTCATGTGATACAAATGGAAAAAAAATAAGTTTAGGGGAGAGACGAGGAGTTTAAAGATGGTTTCAAGGCATAAAAATAGAAAAGAAATGAAGAAAAGGAAAGGCAAAGAAAAAGATAGAAAGAACAAAGAAAAACACAAAAAGAAAGTGAATAATGTGAAAGGGTTGTAAAGATGCAAAAGAAAGCAAAAGTGCAAAGCATGGAGAAAGCAAAGAAGGAGATTGTGAATAGCATGTCAAAGAAGGAGTGATGTCAAGTCTCTCTAATCTACCTAAGGGAAAATAAAATGACTCAAATAGTCGGCAAAGTAAGAGCTAACAAGAGAATATGAAGTGCTAAATGAAAGATGAACTAATTCCAATCCGAGATTTCCGTCCTTAGTCCAAAAGCCTTCATTACATGCCGAAAAAGTCCTACGTGATTTCAAGCCGAGCAAGCTTACATTAGTGGTAATCTACATGAGGGGCAAGCATATGGTACTTAGAGCCGAACTTGTGACATTCTTTTGAAAGTGATGAGCGAGTCTTTATCGAGTCATTGTTTTGAATTCTTCATTCGTGAGTGAGATGAGCTTCCGGAGAGTATAGGAGGAGGAGTTTGGGATTCACAACGACTTGCATAAAAGTGCGGGATTCCTTGATGAACAAAGTCAACCCCTGATGCTCAAGCATCACATTAGAGTTATTTGTTCTTCAACACTCAACTTAGGCTTGTTAATGATTCATGAGCGTGTGCGTAATTGTTTAACCCAATTGATTTGTGTGTGACTCAACGTATGCCAGCTGAAATAAATCTTTTTCTTGTGTTTTAGCTCAAAAATACTTAAAGGTATTCCCGAGAACTAACGAAATATGCTTTCTTGCAAGAATATTGGTAAACGAGCCAAAGAAGGGAAAATCAACTCAAAAAGGAGTAAATTTGGACAAGGACCAAAACAAGGCAAAAAAGGGCACAGTGCGAACCGCACAATATTGTGTGCGGCCACTAACTCTGAAGGAGCACTGATGATATTTCCTCACAAAGTGCGGACCGCACAATTATTGTGCAGCCGCAAAAAAACAAGCTTCAGAGAACATGCTTTTTTGGAGATTGAAGATGTGCAGACCGTACTATTATTGTACGGCCGCAGGAGGCTAAAGTGCAGCCGCACTCATAAATGTGTGGTCCGCATAAGGAAGGCTAGATCCAATTTAAGTTCAAGTATGCGGCCGCACTCATAAATGTGCGGTCTGCATAACTAAATGATGTGCAGTCGCATCCTAGTTTTATGCGACCGCAGAAAGCCTAATTGAGCAGTCAATCTCAACATGCAGACCGCACACAGAATTATATGGCCGCACAACCTTCGCAGGGGCATTTTTGCCAGATATTTTCAACTTAATATAAATAGAACTTTTTGTCATTTTTAGGTGTGTAAGTTGGGAGCACTTAAGCCGTTTTTATTTACTATATGGGTAACATTGTGCTGGATTAGCTCTTTAACATTAGATTTTCTTTCCTTAATCAAATATTATGAATTCTATCTTAGTTTTTTCTTTAATTTCTTCATTTTCCATGAACAGCCGAACTCTTAGCTAGGGTTGTGACCCAACCCTAGTATGGGTACTTAACGGGTTATTGATTTAGGGTTTATTTATGATTGGGTATATGATATTTAGCCTTGATTCTTGCTTGAATTCTATAATTAATGGTTGCAAACATTGATTTATGCCTAATTGACTTAGTTTCTACTTGAGAAAGAGAGAATAGGTCTAGGAAAACTTGGATTACTAGGAATTGGGGTGAACTCAAGAAATTGGTAGCCCCAATTAAAGGGTCGAATCTAGAGATAGTAAGACTCGACTAGAGCATTTATCATTTGCTTTGTGAAATACCCATTTGGACTTGAGAAAGCCAAATCGGGCAAAATCACTCAAACTACCGAGAGGTATAGAGTGAGTAATTGTGTCTGATTGTTATATTGTATCTCGATCAACCAAACACTCCCTAAAGCTCTAAATCCATTAGGTAACCAACTAGACGGAAGCCACAACCCTAGATCTTTCATAACTTGAAAAACAACCAAAACCAAAAATATTGTCTCTTAACTTTACTATTACAACCAATAGTTTAAAAGTAGAAGTAGAAAAAACAATCGAGAATGTGGAAGTTTAATTTAGGACACATCATACATTCACACTAGGTGTATACGTAATCCAAAATCTAACTCCTTGTGGATTTGACCCCGACTTGCGTTGGGTTTTTATTATTGCTTCGACCGCCTCACAACCTATATTTGTGGTGTGAGTTTGGGAGATATCAGCTTCGAAGGATTCACCATGGTTATAGCCACAATCGAAGTTGATGTTTTCTACAGGTATCGAAGATACATTGCGTTTGGTAATGTTCTCCTAGATTGAGTTAAATGAAAGACTCTCGGTTGATGAGATGTTCAATTTTCTTGTGATTCATAGTTGATTATGAGATTTTCATATTTTCACAAGTTAGCATATTAGTGACGGTGCGTCGTGTGGGGTGAAAGTTGCGAGTTTGCAGCTTAATTTTGAAGGAAATGATATAAGTTATTGATGGAACGGATTATTCCATATGTTTAAGAGAATGTGAGTGCTATTTGATATCGCCGGAGGAGAGTGCACATGTTGGCAGATGCATTGAGTTATGACTTGTAGGTATTTTTTTATAAGGTGATGGAGTACGAGTGATGTATTGGCCATCTGAGTAGCGACGTTGGGATCAGATATGGAGATTCTAGTAGTCATGAGGTTCAGAGATTGGATGTTCTCGTAGGTAGACTATTCCTTGATTGCAAATTGTAAAAAATGTTGAGGATTGTATAATTGATGGTATGTGTTATGGAAAGGTTGTTATAGACTTTTTGAAGGTTAATTACCTGTTTTAGGAATAATCAGCATTTAGTATGGGGATTATTTGTGAGACTAATGAGAATGTATATTCTGTATCGAATCGGATTTGCTTGCTCCAGTGCAGCTGTTACCACAAGTATATCATCGGGCGGAATGGATGTTAATCGCGTCTTGTTCTATGTTATGTGTTCCTCTCTTATGCTATGATAGGTTGTGAGGGTACATGAATTTTTCGCACGCATATTGTAATTCCATTTAGGCCTGGTAGCTTTGTGGGCGAGATGGCCCTCGTGATGTTGACTTGCTTATTGCACCATAGGTGTGCTTTTGTTTCCCAGTATTGTTTGTGACTAATCATCTTCCCACATTTATATTTTGTGCACTTTATCGTGCTTGATGTTGACACAAATGTGATTAGTGAGCCCGAGTATTATGACTCGATTAGTATCCTATGTGGATTGATATGATTGGATTTGGATATATGACAAACGGTACTGTGATAAAATGTAACTCCTTATGCTTTTGCTTTCACCTTGTTGAAAATAGTACATAGAAAAATGTTAAAATTACCCTGCCTACGTAACTTGCTTAGTAGCCTTCTTATTTAACCTTTTTACCCTTATCTATCATGTTTGAATTATTACTTGTTTGGTGTACAAAATCGCGTTGTGTGGGGCTCCATATGATTTTGGTGAGACTTGTGGGTTGGCCTGCTTGCATTGGCTGGGATGAGGTTTATAGACCTGAGATTTGCACTATCGTATTAGGATAAGGAATATTTGGAAGAATGATACTATATTTCTGCTAAGGAATTGGGCAATGGCCCTTGTCGGACGAGTGAGCTTCTTGGCTTATTGATCAGATGATTGGTTAGGGGATACTGCGTGTTTCTTTCATCGTCGACAGTGTATGAAGGTTTTGAACGAGGTTTTAATTGATATGAGGTCTACTACCGGTACCGAATTTGTTTTGGGCAGCCATGGTGGTCAGCAGTTACTATTGTGAGTATCTGAGTGATGGGGTATATCATGTGATTACATCTTGGGTTACAGTTATGACTTAATACAGCTTGTTCATACTTATACAGTCTGTAGATGCGAGAATCGGACCTTATAAAAAATTCCGAATGTTGGAAATTTGGGCTCTAAGGCTTATGAGCTAAGGTTGAATTAAGGATCTTCAGTTATGTGGTATTGTCAGGCTTACAAAGGTTTGGGTGATGGGGAAATCACCCCTCGGGTGTATGTATGGAGAGCTCATGCAGCGATTTGATAGCCTTGGAACGACTCCTGGCACGTTCGAGGACGAACATATGTTTAAGTGGGGAGGATGTAACGACCTGACTGGTCGTTTTAAGCTATTGCATCCGGTTCGGCAGTTTGAGGTCATGAGTCACTTTGTATTATATATTATGACTTGTGTGTATTGTGAGCACCTAATTTTTTATCATACATGATTTTTTTATCACCTTTAGTATTCAAATAGATTTTAGGTTTAATTGATATTTTATATTTTATTTTACTTTTTTTAGTACACCTTACTAGATAAATAGAAAACAACAAAAATAGCCGCAACTTTACATTTTAATTGTGTCCCCACTTTCAAAAGAAAAGAGAAGTTCCAAAAAATATATTTTAACAAGTCTACTCTATTTTTAAGTGAAGGATTTTAATAAATGAATTTTGAGTAGTTAGCATTTTTATTTTTCTATATTAATCAAGTAGGAGTAATATTTTTATTTTTATTAACTAAAACGAAAGAAAGAAAGAAAAAATAATCAACAAAAAAGAAAGAACCAATTCAAAAGTATCACTTGGCAAAGATTTCTTTCTAACAAACTCACATGCTTTCAATTTTCCTTGCAATTGCACGTAGCACATGAGCACAAAAACGGAAGATTTCTTTGTTGAATTCTTTTCTTTAATTTGAATTATTTTTTTATGTATATTTCTTTTTATCGAAAAATACACATTAGGCTTAGAGAAAGTATCTTTGGTGGTCCTTATCCCTACAATTCAGGAAGCTCACAGATTTTTTCCGTTTTTTGATTCCCTCACCATATGATTCATCAATTCCAGCTCATAAACTTGATCCCAAGAATGCATTCTCATTTAAAAAAAAAAAATATAAACACACACAAAAAAAAGGAAAAACGATCTGAAATACAAAGAAAAAGAAACGAAGCAAACTAAGAGAAGGGCAACCTTTCTTTGAAAATAAGAAGGCGTGATTTTGCCTCTGTAGCAAAAATCTGTCCCCTTTTTACCATGAAAGCCATGTAAAAAAGGCAGAGAACCAGCACCAATTCACCCATCAACAGCCACAAAATCATCTCCAAATCCCACCCAAAAGTCAGTAGTAGCAGCCACGAAACAGCTCCAAAACACAGCAAAGTCACCTCCGAAAGATCTCCAAACATAGCTGAAAACGTAGCAGAAGATCTGGCCAAACGAAACAGCTGCGGCTTCTCCATTCCACTCCTAACATTAGTTGGAGCCATGTAAATGCATTTCGGCTAGTTCACTGCCTTGTCGGCACTTCGCCGGAATTTCACCATCTCCGGCCAGCTCTCTTTCACTATAAAACGCAACAGTTCCACCTTCATTAACTGATGTTGTTTTCTTAAGTTGAGCTCAGTCCGTCAAGTTCGTCGAGGTCCCCGTTTCGAGGTTTTTCGTCCGTGGTCTTTGATTGATGATTCGGGTAGTGTTGGAGTTATATGGGTACTCTCTTCTCCTCCGATGTATTTAGGGAGATTCAATAGATAATCAAATTTCAAAGCTTTTGTCCTTCAAAGGTCGCTCTCTCTTTCTTCTTAAAGAATTATTAAGACCCAGCAGAATCCATTTTAGAGCCTTCTAATATATGGTATTTGATATCTGTAAGCCAGATTTTTCGGAGGCAATTTTGTCTAAGCCATATTTTTCGGCCTAGCAACTAATTTTATGAGCTGATCACAGAGTTTTCGGATCTTTTTGTGGAACTTTTGCCTAAACACACGTATTTTGTTTCTTATTTATATCAACTAAATAAGATTATGCCGATATATATGACTATATATTAATTTATATATAGATAGTAACTGATTTTTTTGAATTTAATTACTCCTTAGGGTTTGTCTTCCGTATATATACTGCATTTGACGGCATTTGATAGACAATTCTCTTATCAAAATTTCTTTAAGAAGAAATATATCGGCATTTGACAAACCGGACAACACGTCTCCCTTGAATTAATTATTCAAGACGAAAAGGTGCATTCTTTTTTAGTTGCATTTATCTTTTCAACTAATTTGACTACGATCTCCATCTTCTTCTTTGTACAGTGAAAAAGTGAACTACCAAGGTTGTGTGTATTGAAGGCCTCACATCCACATAGTCTGTTCAATATTCATAAAATTTGTTTTATAAATATATATACACATAATTTGTTTTTATGAATATATATGTACAGATTTTATGACTCAATATTATTTATGAATTGTTTGTTTTTAAGGCGATCGGATTCATGCTACTGTTGGTCGGTCTCTTATACGTATGTTCAAACTAAAGATAAAGGAATCGAGTTTGTACTTTATGAAGAACTTTGTGGTTGGACCAAATAATATGAAACTTAAATACACGCGGCATAAATTGAAGTTGGCATTTACTCATAAGACGATTGTCGAGGAATCAAATGATCATCTTTTTTTGTATGAATATCTTCGACTTAAGACCTTATGAATATTTGATAAACAAAATTGATGTAGAAGAAAGTGAACTCTTCGGTAAGTATTCCATTAGCAGTTTTTTTATTTGACTGTCTTATCAAATATTTCCTTATCATTTTGTTTTAAATTGTTATAGATGTCATTGGAGAGGTTGTAAGTTATGGTGAAGTAGAATCACATAACCAAGGTGATAAGACCAGCACGTTTATGAATGTGGAACTTGAAGATCATGAGTAAGATTGCGTATATGAATTTACTTTGTTATATATTTTTACAAGGTTGCTTATCGCTGTCTGATTAAGTTGTTATATAAATCATGCAGGAGGAATAATATCTCGGCAACGTTTTGGGGAGAATTTATAGACCAGATCTTGCCACATTTAGAGGGATCACCCCATCAACCAGTCATAGTTGTTATGCAGCTGATAAAAGCTCACAAATCTCAAGGTATTTCTATTGTCTTGATGACATGGGATATTTATTTTATGCTAATTTTTTGGTTCATAAACTAAAGTTATATATAGGCAAATATTCTGTGCGTAATACTTGGTATGCCTCAAAGCTCTGGATTAACCCGGATCTTCCTCAAGCTGCTGATTTTAAGTCCACGTCAGTTATTTGATAAGAAAGTGTATGTGGATACTAAAAAAATAGTTCTTTATTGATAAAACTAATACAACCTTGCGTAAATACAGATTGGCAAGTATGACTGAAGCTAACTCTTCCAGGATCAGTCAAATACCTTCTCAGCGTAGTTATTCTGTTTCTGATGAGTTGGCTACTGGAACTGTAGAAGTTAAAACTATTAGAGAATTGGTCGACTGCATGGAGGTGATTAATCTTTTGAACTCCTATAGTACTCAACTTATGTTATGTTGTGTATTTATAACACTGCACATAATTCAGCACCTTATGTTAACTATCCGAAAAAACTATTATCAAGCTACAACCATTTGAAGCGTGATCACCAATATTACTAACCACTGTAATGTTGATTTAAGAAGATTATGAAATGACCAAATACAGATTATATAGAACAGGGTAACTAATAATTCCATATTGATAAAACTATCAGAAAACATTTGATGTTTTTGTAGGACATGTACTTGCAAACTTGCAAATGGGCTGGGTACCCTGTACTCTCCTTTAGTACAGGAACAATTTTTTTTTCTCACAGCAAAGAAAATCTATCCATTATTCAAATCTTTTCGGCCTTTGTTCCAATGTGAGCGACAGAAGAGGTAGTATAGTTCTCCTGAAAGTTATTCTACAAGGCAAAATAATAGTATATTCCATACCCCTGAGCAATGGGATAATTATATAGTGCCAATTTGATTTACAATGTATTTTTCATGAATGGGTGTTTGGTTTGGAATCTAGGGGGCTCGAGTGAGTTCCAAAATGATTTTTATATAATTGTTTAGTGTTGGTACTGGTTCCATCGCATTTGTTATATTTTTGTCGCAAATGCGACTATCACAATTGTGAAGTAGCCCTCGCATTTGCGAAACTCTGCTGCTAGGGAAGAGTTCATATTTGTGAAGATATTCCTCGCATTTGCAGGTGTAGGCTATTCGCTTTTGCGAAGATTTCTGCCTCTTTTGCGATAGCAGTTGTCTTCGCATTTGCGATATTTTGGTCGCAAATACGACTTTAGCATAACTCCTTCTTGTTCGAACCCCATGTTGCAAATGCGACATCTGCAGCCTGCACATAGTTGAGTAGTTCCGAGACTTAGCTTCATATTGACATATTTGAACCCTAGCCTCGAGGGGGGGGGGGAGCAATTCTGTGGAAGGATTTTCATACACACCAATCCGACCATGCTTCTGCAACACCCCAACGTCCCCAACAGTAATCTCCTTGGCATCACCGTGCTGAACCATGTCCTTAAGGACAAGCAAATGGGGATCATCATACTGGCGCTCTCTAATGCGATAATTTAAGGAAGACCGAGAAACCACACAACCTAGAATTTGACTGGGCTCAGAAACATCTAATCTGACGAACTGATTGGCCAAGTGATACGTAGGGATTTTGACTGCTTATTTGCTCTTCCCGAGAACTAATGAAAAGTGCTTTCTTGCAGGAATATTGGGAAACAGGCCTAGTAAATGAAAATCAACTCAAGAAGGAGTAAAATTGGACAAGGACCAAAACAAGGAAAAATAGACCAAAGTGCGGACTGCACAATACTGTGTGCGGCCGCAGACCTTGAAGATCCACTGTCAAAATTCCTTCACAAAGTGCGGACCGCACAATTATTGTGCAGCCGCAGAAGACAAGGTTCAGAGAGATTGTGTTTTTGGGGCTTGAAGATGTGGTGACCGCACTGTTATTGTGCGGTCGCCAAATGTAAAAGTGCGTCCGCACTCATAAATATGCGGTCTGCATTGCCCATGTCCAACCCAAAATCAAGAGTGCGATTGCACTCAAAAATGTGCAATCCACACAATCCGAGGAAGTGCGGCCGCAACCCAGATTTATGCGACCGTAGAAGGCCACCCTGTCAAGTCAGCTTCAAAGTGCGGACTGCACACAGAATTGTGCGGTCGCACAACCTCTGCAAGGGCAATTTTGTCCGATAATTTTAGCTGGGTATAAGTAGATCTTTTTGTTATTTTTAGGTTAAGTGGAGAGCACCTGAGAATAGATAGCCGTTTTTCTTTACTGTTTTGGGTAACTTTGTAATAATTTATCATTTTCACATTAGATTTTCTTCCCTTGATCATCTATTATGAGTTTTATCTTAGTTTCTTCTTTAATTTCTTCATTTTATATGAGTAGCTAAACCCTTGGCTAGGGTTGTGACCCAACCCCAGTACGAGTACTTAATGGGTGATTGATTTAGGGCTTTATTATTGGGTATATGATATTTAGCCTAGTTCTTGCTTGGATTTAAGAATTGATGGTTGCAAACATTGATTCGTGCCTAATTGACTTAGTCTCTACTTGAGAAAGGGAGACTAAGTGTAGGAAAACTTGGCTAACAAGAAATTGGGGTGAATTCAAGAAATTGATAGCCCCAATTAAAGGGTCGAATCTAGAGATAGTAAGACTCGACTTGAGCATCTATCACTTGTTTCGTGAAATACCCACTAGGACTTGAGAAAGCCAAATTACTCAAAATCACTCAAACTATAGAGAGGTATAGAGTGAGTAATCGCGTGTGATTGCTATATTGTATCCCGATCAACCAAACATGCCCTAAAGCTCTCAATCTTTTAGGTAACCAACTAGGCGGAAGTCGCAACCCTAGATCTTTCATAACTTGAAAAACAACAAAATCAAAAACATTGTCCCTTAGCTTTACAATTTCAAGTATTAGCATAAAACGGTAGAAGTAGAAAGAAACAACTGAATATGTTGAAGTGCAATCTTGGGCACGTCATACACTAGACTAGGTATATTCTGAATCCTACATAAAGTTCTCTGTAAAATCGACCCCGATTCGCGTTGGGTATTTATAATTGCATCGACCGCCTCACAATCCCAAGTTGTGGTGTGAATTTGGGCGACATCAATTTTTGGCATCGTTGCCGGGGAGCTAAAAACGGATTTACATATTTAGTTTTGTGTGTGATTTGTCTTCTTTTTCTTCCCGGTTACTAACTTTTTTGTTAATTGATTATAGGTACAAAAATGGCTCTCAACAATGATCCTCTAGGGAATTTACCATTGGGGGAGGAAGTGGACGATGAACAAGGTGATGAGGTTCATCCCGAACCTCAAGCAAATAGGCGAGACCGACCGCCTCATGACAATATTCCGGTCCCTCTCCCACCTCCACCAAGAGTGGCTGCATACCGGGTGTTGTCGAACGAAGGTTATACAAGTGCCACAGTCCCGCGCCGCATTAGGATGGGAAACTTCCAAATCACCAATGTGATGCTTATATTACTTGAGCAATGGGGATTCTTCGCCGGGGCTCCGAGTCAAAATGCTTACAAGCACCTCAAAGGGTTTGTAGATACTTATTGGGGGATAAAACAAACCAACCTCTCCAAGGAAGCGCTAAAGTTGAGGCTATTTCCCTTATCTCTACGGGGAAAGAAATTGGGTTGGTTAGAAAGATTGCCCAACCATTTCATCCATACATGGGATGAGTTGGAGGAAAAATTCATTGCCAAGTTCTTTTCTCCGGGGCATATGGCTACACTTCGGGATGATATTCTAGCGTTCAAGCAAGAACCCAATGAGCCTTTGCACGAGATTTGGGAGAGGTATGATCCAACAAACCTCTTACAGGGGGATCAATACTACAAATCAATGCGTGGTCATGACAATTCCATATGCCGAAGCGTGTGAAATCTTTGATGAAATGGCGGATACTTCATCGGCATGGCAAAGTAGAGCTAATGTTCCTCAAGGTGACCCAAATGTGATTCACCTCCACAAGGAATTGCATGATCATGGGCAAGCAATTGCGGAGGTGACGACCACAATGAATCAATTGACCAAAGCTCAACTTCAACAAGTTCAAGGTCCTAAGCAAGTGAATGCAATGGAAGGTGTGAATATGATGATGAACTAAAGACGACTAAAAGGTCAACAAGTGCAAAATCGTGCGGAACAATTTGTTTAAGATGATAGTGGTTTTGACCAAAGTGATTCGTACAATGAGCAAGAAGAAGAAGTGAAATATGTCAACAATTACCAAGGGAAAAGGAATAATTCTCAAGGTCCGAATCAATAACAATGGCATTCTCAAGGAAACCAAGGAAATTGGAACAATCAAAACCACCAAGGCAGTTGGAGTGGTGGTAACAATAATAAAAGAAATTGGAACAATAACAATAATCAAGGCAATTGGGGTGGCAACAATCAAGGATACTTTGGAGGCAACAACCAAGGGGGTTGGAATAATAATAACCAAGGAAATCGGGGGTTAGGTTTTCATAGGCTCCCGATGTATCAACAACCAAGTAACCCGCCTCCTTATCCGTCTCAAGGTTCTAGTTCTTCCAATAATGAGATGGGACAGATTGAAAATATGTTCAAACAAATGATGGAGAAAAATGCTGACTCCGATACTCCATTAGCCTCTCACAACACTTCAATCCGCAATTTTGAAGTTCAATTGGAGAAAATCTCGCAAGCTTTAAACACTCTTCCTAAGGGGGCACTACCTAGTGATACATTGGTAAACCCGAAAGGTGGGAACATTACGGGACATGCCATGGTCCTAACCACAAAAGAGTGGAAGAGGTGGAGATGCAACCACCTCAAATTAAAGAAGAATTGTGGATGATGATGTAGTGATTCAAGAAGATGAAATTCAAGCAATGTGGTTCAAGCTAATGAAGAAGTGAGAATTGATATTGATAAAAATGTGGAGGAGACATAAGAAGTGAACCCGTCTAGGGAACATGTGATTGACATACCGGAACCGGTAGTGCCAAAGGAAAAGGAACCAATACCAAGGCCTCCTCCTCCATACCGCAAAGACTCGCCAAGTAAAATAGTGAGAACTAATTCAAGAAGTTTATTGACATGATGAAGAGCTTATCCATTAATGTGCCATTGGTTGAGGCGTTAAAATAAAGGCCTGATTATGCAAAGTTCACGAAGGATTTGGTAACAAAGAAAAGATCAATGAATTGTGAAACTATCAAGATGACACATCAAGCGAGTGATATTGTGCGCTCAATGGCTCCGAAATTGGAAGATCCCGACGCATTCACAATCCCTTGCACTATCGGGAGCGCCGACTTTATTTTTTTTGTTGATTAAACTAACTTTTCATTTCATCAAAAAAACTGTTCTTACAAAACCAGGTTGGTGCTGACCATCATCCTCCTAATCACTATTACAAGTAGCTAAGCTAATTACACTATCAAGCAATTTACAACTATTCTAAGAGTACTTGTTCAATCGTTGCAAAGCTTGTTGCCATTTGCTTTTTGATCTTCCTTGTACGTGCATGTGTAGGAATTCTCTTTACATATCTCATCCACCACAAATCTTCCTTTGTTGAATCTAAGGGAATTCCTTTCACGCCAAATACAGTACACTACCATCGCAAAAGCTGCAGTGGTAATATTAGCCATGCCATTTTTCCTTTTAGTTGTATTATTGATCTAGTCTACTATGCTTTCCAGCACCTAATTCTTCTTGTAATTCCCAACCACCTTAGTATTTTGTCCCATACTATGCTTGTATTTGAGCATTCAAAGAAAAGGTGGTTAAATGTTTCCACACTTCTAGCACAAAAAACACAGTCTTGTGGCACTTGGATCCCAAACTTGAGTAATCTGTCCAAAGTGGCTAACCTTTGATGAATTCCAACCATAAATGAAACTTGAAACTTGGGTGAACTTATGTATGCATATAAATGCTCTTCTAGCAAACCTTGGGAAATTGAGGCAGCATCTGAATGTAGGATTTTTGAATTTGGAAACTCCCTTGCTTCACCATATCCGTCCATGTTGTATTAAGGTTGGCTTGTATTGTGCTCACCTGCACCAAGTATTTCTTTGCTTCTATTATCTTCCTGACCACCCAAGCTGCTGCCTTAGGTATGTCCATTGTATCACTATCCTTCTGTTTTATGTAATAGCAATGAGTCCATTTGATCCATAATGCATCCTTCTTCATTTTCAGTGCCCATAACTGTTTTAGAATTGCTGCTTTACTCCATAGCCTCATGTTGATGATGTTTAATCCCCCTGCTGCTTTAGGCTGACAGATCTTGTCCTAAGCTATTAATGCTTTCCAAGATATGGAATTTGATCCAGTCCAAAGGAAAGTTCTGCAAATGGTTTCAATCATCTTCATAATCTTCTTAAGCAATAGGAATATTTGAGCCCAGTATGTCTGTATGCCAAAGAGTACAGACTTAATGAGTTGCACCATTCCAGAATAAGATAGCATCCTAGATGACCAACAATTCACTCTCTCAGTGATCTTTTCCACCAGTGGCAAACATTTGTGGATATTCAGCTTCTTTGCAGACAAAGGGACTCCTAGGTACTTAAAAGGAATATACCCCTCTTTATACCCTGTGTGATTGAGCAATGAGTCTTTGATGTTCTAGTGAACACCAACAATATACATAGAGCTCATGTCTGTATTTTCCTGAAGGCTAGATGAAGCAGAAAATCTTTGAAAGGCTTCCTGCAATTTTGTTATTGAGGTTATGTCTGCCCTGCAAAACATTAATAAGTCATCAACAAAACACATATGAGTCACCCTTAGTTTTTTGCATCTTGGATGGTATTTGAACTCCTTTATGTCTGATAGTTGGCTCATCTCCCTTTGTAAACACTCCATTGCAATGACAAATAGATAGGGAGACATAGGGTCTCCTTGCCTAATCCCTCTCTTGGCCTGGGAAAGTATCAACTTGATGCCCTACTCGGTGTTCAAAATTTGGGAATTGGGCAACCAAGACCCACATCTATGAGGTTGCAAATGCCGGATAGTACTATGAAGAGACCATTGGGTATTATTGATGATGTGTTGGTTCATGTTGATAAGTTCATCCTTTCGGCGGACTTTGTGATTCTTGATTGCGAGGTAGACTATGAGGTGCCTATTATTTGGGTAGACATTTCCTTGCTACGGGGAAGGTTCTTGTTGATATGGAAGCCAGTGAACCCACCTTCCGGGTGGGAGATGAAAAAGTAGTTTTCCATGTGTGCAAATCTATGAGGCAACTGAATAGCAATGAAGTTTGTTCATTTGTGGACTTAGTGACCGAAGTGATTGTTGATGATGCTAGTGTCGTGATGAATGTTGATGATACCTTGGAAGCCATATTGCTTAATCATGATGATGATGAGAATGAAGGTTATGTGGAATGTGTAAATGAATTGCAAAGGATGGAGTCATACACTTATGAACCCCGAAAATTGTCCTTAGATCTTGAGAACCGGAAGACTCCTCCAACAACGCCCTCAATCGAGGAGCCTCCCACTTTGGAGTTAAAGTCATCACCTTCACATCTCAGGTATGAGTTTCTTGGCACATGTTCTATTTTACTTGTTATTCTTTCCTCTTGCTTGACTAACATGCATGCAGATTCTACTTTGGTGGTGCTTCAAAAGATGAAGAAAGCTATAGGATGAACATTGGCGGATATTCGGGGCATAAGCCTCGCCTTTTGCATGCACAAGATTATTTTGGAGGAGGATGCCAAACCCTCCATTGAACATCAAAGAAGACTAAATGAAGCAGCGCAAGAGATGGTGAAGAAGGAGATTATAAAATGTTTGGATGATAGGGTTGTTTAACCCCATTTCAAATAGCTCGTGGACTTCTCCGGTGCAATGTGTCCTAAACAAAGGGGGCATGACTGTGATAACAAATGATAAGAACGAGTTGATCCTTACAAGAACGGTCACCGGGTGGAGAGTGTGCATGGATTATTGGAAGCTTAACAAAGTCACTTGGAAAGATCATTTCCCGCTTTCATTTCTTGATCAAATGCTTGATAGATGGGCCGGACGTGCTTCATATTCACCGTCGCGTGAGCCTTTAGATAGTTTTGAAAATATTTTTTCCGTAATAGCTACACACTTTAGCCCACCATATGACGTCGTGTGGCTTCTACTAATTCTCTTACAAGCAACATGCACTTAAATCCCAACTTATGCCGCATGCACATTAAGCCCTATCATTGTACCGTCGTAGGCGCATCAATATCACAACACAATAACAACTCGCACCACAAGTCCCTGTATGCCACAACTTGCCAAAAATCAATAATATCAATGTTTCCACAACAATAGCCCATGGCTTAACCACAATGTGTATAAGAATATCAACAATAACAATGAATGTGAATTTCTCAATAAGGAAAATGTCTCAATAATTAACAATTTCTCCTCAATGTGATAACGACGTTTCACAATCTCAACACCAACAACACAACAAGAAGATATTTCATGAAATAACAACTTCAATTACAAGAAATTCAATAATTAAAGTTGTAACAAGTCAATATGGAAGACAATAACTTCAACTAGACATATAAGAGCAAAACAACAAGTAAGAGCTAGAACAAATGTTAACAAAGTCAAATAAGGCATGTAAGGATAGACTAACACATGTAAGAATAGATTAAGAATGAGAATTAAAACATGATATGGCAATTCAATAAAAGACATGGAAAGAGTCTAAATAACCTAAACTGGTTAAATACCACATATAACCCGTGTACCCACTCGTCACCTTGCATAAATGGCTTTCACATAACACAAATAGCACAATCAATCCCAATTCCTAAGGGGTGGTTCTCCTACACAAAGTTAGGCAAGACACTTACCTCAATTAGGCTAATTCAACCCTCGAAAATAGCTTTTCCCCTTAAATTCGCCTCCACACGGCTCAAATCAAACCAACATTGACTTAATATCATCAAACAATGCAAGAGAAAACAATTACAATATATAAAGTTATTTCCTTTACACTTTTCCCAAAAAATCAACAAAAATCAACCCAAGGCCTTCCCGGTCAAAACCCGAGTCCAATAGTAGATTCTGACTACCCATAACACCACGAGTCCATATATATGATTAATTTAAAATTCCAAGTCCAAATCGACACTCAACACTCAATTTCTCATTTTTCAATAACTTGACAAAATTCCCAATTTTTCCTCTTTGATTCGCATATATTTGATATTAAATTCAAGATATAATCATGAGATAGAGTTGGAAATTGATTACAATCACTTACCCAAAGTTTGTAGATAAAAATCCCCTCTCTCCAATTGCCTCAGACCGAGTCTAGGGTTATAAAATGAGAGAAAATATTGAAAAAGCCCGACTCCCAGCCCTTTTAATCAGTTGCAGTTGTCACAATCGCGACATGGGTTCGCAATTGTGAACCCTCCTAATTGTGATGGAATCCTCACAAATGCGGCCACTAATAGCCTTTTAGGAAGTCGCAAATGGAACATTGGCTTCGGATTTGTGAAGCCTGTCCTCCTCGCAAATGCGACACTTTTGACGCAAATGCGAACTACCCAATTTCCTTAACTACATCGAAATTGCAACCCAAGTATCGCAATTGCGACACCTGAGACCCCCTGCTAAGGTCGCAACTATGAATCTGGTGTTCGCAAATGCGACACCAGAGGCATCAACACATCAGATTCCTGTTTTCAGTCCAAAACATTCTGAACGTGTCCGAAACTCACCCAAGCCCTCGGGGCTCCAAACCAAATATCCACACAAGTCAAAAAACATCATACAAACTCACTCGTGCAATAAAAACACAAAAATAACATCTAGAACTATGAATCTGACACCAAAACGCATGAATTTCAAAGTTTATTTTAAGAACTTCTAGAATTGCAACTAAGTGTTCGAATCTTATCAAATCAACTCCAAACGATACCAAATTTGCAGACAAGTTCTAAATAGTATAACGGACCTATTCCAAGTCCCAAAATCAAATTTTGAACTCGATAGGTAAAATTCAACCTATGGTTAACTTCTGAACTTCAAATTGCCAAATTTTCGGCAAAATAGCACAAATATCCTACGGACTTCCTAATTCGATTCTGGGCATATTCCCAAGTATAAAATCATGATACGAAGTTATCGGAGCCATCAAAACACTATTTCGAGGTTGTTTTCACAAAAGTCAACCATTGGTCAACATAAACAACTTAGGCTTCTAAGCTAAGAATAAAAGGGTTTAATTTAATCCAAAATCTTCCCGAAACGAAACCAATCAACCCAATAAGTCATAAAACCATAAACACAGATGTGCGAAGCATCAAAAGGGGAAACGAGGGCGTAATTACACAAAATGATTAGTCACGTCGTTACACAAAGGTATATCCCAGCCAAGCCAAACCTACGTGTTCATGACTAGCAGGTCGCGTTCGCGATGATGAACACATCCTACCTTTCCCAACCATCCCAAACGTACGTGTTCGCATAGGATCTGCCACGCTCATGAAGGTCAGTCCCCCCCAAGTCTTCACGTTCGCGAGCCTACCCTCGCATTCTTGTAGAACAACCATCTCAGCTCCATATTTATCCGTCATGATTGGGATAGTGGCTTCACGACCGCATAGCACTGATACACCAACAAAAAACCCAACAACTCTTCAAGTCCAAATATGGTCCGAAATCGATACGAAACTCGCTCGAGCCCCACAGAATCCAATCCAAACATGAATACAAGTGTAATAACATCATATAAACTCGCTTACTACCTTACATCAAATAACAAGAATCGATCATCAAAACTGAAGGATTTCAACTTAATACTCAATTTTCACAATCTTTCACATAATGCGCTGAAAAATCCAAGGTTGTTTAACAAAAATGTTGACCGTAGTCAACTCTAACCTCATTTTAGGTCAAAAATCCCATTTTCTTTTAAATTTCATATAAAAGCTTTCTGAAAAGTGACACGGACCACACCTGCAAATCAATAGACATCAAATGAATCTATGAGAGGTCTTGAAATATGGAAATTAAGGTAGTACTCAAAACGACCTATCGGGTTATCACATTCTCCACCTCTAAAAAAAAAGTTCATCCTCGAACGGACAGAGAAAATTACATGGATTGGTAAAAAGGTGCAGGTATATACTCCGCCTATCAGACTCGGACTCCCACATAGACTCCTAGATTGACGACCTCTGCATTGCACTTTCACAAAAGGAATACTCTTGGATCTCAGCTTACGAACAAGCCGGTCTAGAATAGATACCGACTCTTCATCATATGTTATGTTCTCATCTAGTTGCACTGTGGTGAAGTGCAAAACGTGTGATCTATCCTCATGATACTTTTGAAGCATGGAAACGTGAAGTACCGGATATACCCATACTAGGCTAAGAGGAAATTCAAGCCTATAAGCAGCCTCCAAAACTCTCTCCAAGATCTCAAACGGGCCAATAAACCTCAGGCTCAACTTGCCCTTCTTCTCATACCGCATAAAGCCCTTCATGGGCGACACTCGCATAATAAACATCTCACCTACCATATGAGCCATATTTTGAACCTTTTGGTCCACACAACTCTTTTGCCTGGACTAAGCTGTACGAAGTCGCTCCTGAATCACCTTAACCTTTTCCAAAGCACCGCGGACTAAATCAGTGCCCAAAAATCTAGCCTCACCGGGCTCATACCAATCAATCGGCCAACGACATCGCCTCTCATACAAGGCCTCGTGTGGAGCCATATGAATACTCGATTGATAATTGTTATTGCAGGCAAATTTTGCTATCAGTAAGAACTGGTCCCACTAACACCCCCAAATACACGGAGCATGACCGTAACATGTTCTCCAATATTTTAATAGTGCGCTCGGACTGCCTGTTCGAATGAGGATGAGATGCGGTACTCAGCTCAACTTGAGTGACCAAATCACGCTACGCGTCTCTCCAAATAATGGAAATGGGTACGCCGTACGGGCGGATAATCTCCCGAATTTAAATCTAAGCTAACCATTCTGAAGAATAGGAAGCCATCAACGGAATTAAGTGTCCAAACTTAGTCAGTCTGTCCATAATAAGCCAGACTACATCATATTTCCTCAAGGTTCGTAGTAAGCCTACCAAAAAATCCATAGTGATTCACTCCCATTGCCACTCTAGTATCTCCAATCTCTAAGTCAACCCACCTGGTTTCTGATGCTCGTACTTTACCTATTGACAGTTAAAATAGCGAGACACATGACTTATGATATCTTTCTTAATTATCTGCCACCAATAGTGTTGTTTCAAGTCATGGTACATCTTCGTGACACCTGGGTGAATGGAATAGCACAAACTGTGAGCCTCATCAAGGATTAACTCTCTCAACCTATTAACATATGAAACACAAATCCGACCTTGAAGCAACATAACCCTATCATCTCCAATAACAACCTCCTTAGCACCACCTAATTGCACCGCGTCCCACAACACCAACCAGTGAGGATCATCAAACTGGTGAGACTTGATACGCTCCAATAATGATGATTGTGCCACAACACAAAGAACTCGGCTAAACTAGACATCTAGCCTCACGAATTGATTGGTCAAAGCCTGAACATCCATGGCTAGTGGCTTCTCCACTGCTGATAAATATGCCAAACTGCCCATACTCTTAGCCTTCCTACTCAATGCATCGGCCACTATATTGGCTTTTCCCGAATGATATAATATGGTGATATCATAGTCTTTCAGCAAGTATAACCATCTCTGCTACTAAAAATTAAGGTCCTTCTGCTTGAACAGGTGCTAGAGACTCCCATGGTCGGTATAGACCTCACATGGAACACCATATAGATAGAGCCTCCAAATCATCAGGCCATGAAAAATGGATGCTAACTCTAAGTCATGCACATGGTAATTCTTCTCATGAACCTTCAACTGATAAAACACGTAGGCAATTACCCTACCGTCCTACATCAACATCACGCCAATATGTGATGTATCACAGTACACGATGTAATATACCGAGCCTGTACGAAATACCAACACTAGGGTTGTAGTCAATGCAGTCTTAATCTTCTGAAAGCTCACTTTACACTCATCGGACCATCTGAAAGGAGAACCCGTCTAGGTCAATCTAGTCAAACGAGATGCGATTGATGAAAATCCCTCCAAAAAACGACGATAATCCCTAGCCAATATGAGGAAACTCTAGATCAATAATAGTAGAAGGCCTGGCCAATTCTGAACTGCCTCAATCTTCTTCGGATCAAACTTAATCCCCTCACTGGACACCACGTGGCTCAAGAATGCCACAAAATCAAGCGAAAACACGCATTTGGAGAATTTAGCATATAGCTTCTTTTCACTCAAAGTCTGGAGCACGACCCTCAAGTGTTGCTCATGATCCTCCCGACTGCGAGAATACACCAATATATCCTCAATGAACACGATGATGAAGGAATCAAGATACGACTGGAACACAATGTTCATCAAGTGCATAAAGATTGTTGGGGGCATTGGTCATCCCAAAGACATCACTAGAAACTCATAGTGACTATAACGGGTCCTGAAAGCCGTCGTCGGAATATCTAAAGCCCAGATATTCCACTGATAGTACACTAATCTCAAGGCAATCTCTGAGGATATCTTAGCACCCTGAAGATGATCAAGCAAATCATCAATACGTGGTAGTGGATACTTGTTCTTGATAATGACCTTGTTTAGTTGCATGTAGTCAATATACATCCTCATAGTGCTGTCTTTCTTCTTTAAAAATACAAATGGAGAACCCCAAGGCGAAACACTTGGTATGACAACTCCTGAAGTTGTTCCTTTAGCTCCTTCAACAGTACTAATCTCATGAAATATGGTGGAATAGATATGGGTTGAGTTCCCAGCAGTATGTCAATACTAAAATCAATATCCCTATCGGGCAGCAAGCCCAGTAGGTCTGCTAGGAACACATCTGGAAAGTCTCTCATCGAAACTGACTCAACGCTTGGAGTATCAGCACTATCATCCCTCAGAAAGGGTAAGTATGCCAGCACCCATTCTCTACCATCTGTTGTGCCTTCAGAAAGGACACCACCCAACTAGGAACATGACTCAATGAACCTCTCCACTCCAACCTTGGCAATGTTGCATCGCCAATGTCATATTCTTTGTGTGACAATCCAGAATAGTGTGATATGGTGACAACCAATCCATGCCCAAGATCACGTCAAAGTCTACCATACTGAGTAACAGAAGGTCTACCCTAGTATCATAACCCCTAATAAAGACCACTTACTAGCGATAGACACGATATACCATAATGTAATCCCAAACAAGCGTAGATTCATAAACAAGGGCACTCAAAGAATCACGACTCATATCCAGATATGAAGCAAAATAGGTTGAAACATACGAATAAGTGGAACCCAGATCAAAATAAAACTGCGGCATTGATTAATGGGAATTTTGACTACTTATTTGCATCCTTTGGCTTTCGTTTTAGTTCAAAAATGTTTAAAGGTATTCCCAAAAACCGATTAAATATGCTTACTTGCAGGACTATTGGAAAATGAGCCAAAATAATGAAATTCAACTCAAGAAGGAGTTTTTCTGAACAAGGACAAAACTCGAGCAAAAGGCTAAAGTGCGGACAACAGAATTTTGTCTGCGGCCACAGAACGTGAAGAAAATTTAACAGTAGTGTGATGCAAAGTGCGAACTGCACAATAATTGTGCGGCCGCAGAAATCCAGGTTCAGAGAGTTGGAAATTCAAGACCATCAAGATCTGCGGACCGCACTATAATTGTGCGGCCACAGAAATCAAATGTGTGGCCGCACTCAAAATTGTGCGGTCCGCAGAACTCAAGAAGTGCGGCCGCAGTTCAGAATTGTGAGGTCGTAGAAACCACTACTGTTGAGCTGCAGCAAAGTGCGGACCGCACACAATTGTGCGACCGTATAACATTCGAAAGGGCAATTTTTTTCGAAAATTTTAGTTGTGTATAAATAGTCTTTTTTGACAAAATTAGGTTAAGTTTTGGATACCTGAAAGTTTATAGCCGTTTGTCTTTACTGTTTTAGGAAACTTTATTATATCTTGTTGATTTTACATTGGATTTTCATCTCTTTATCATTTAATATGAGTCTAATTATATATATTTTTTTATTTTCTTCATCACCCACTAAAGTAGCTAAATTTCTAGCTAGGGTTGTGACCCAACCCTAGTGTGCGTACCTAATGGGTGTGTGATTTAGGGCTTGTTTATGATTGGGTGTTGCAAACATTAGTTCATGCCTATTTGACTTAGTCTCTTCTTAAAAAAGAGAGACCAAGTCTAGGAAAGCTTGGGTAACAAGAAATTGGGATGAACTCAAGAGATTGATAGTCCCAATTAAAGGGTTGAATGTAGAGATAGTAAAACTCGACTTGAGCATCTACCAACTGTTTTGTGCATTACCCATTTGGACTTGAGAAAGCCAAATTGGGAAAAATCACTCTCTTACCCGCTCTAAAGCCCACAACCCGTTAGGCAAATACCTAGGTGGATGTCACAACCCTAGATCTTTTACATACTTGAAAAAAAATAACAAAAATATTATTCCCTAGTTTCGTATTTTATATTTCCAAACTATAGTATAATTTAGGTGTAGCCTCAACACAATGTTCCCGTTCCTCCCCCACCTCCACCAAGAGCGGCTCCACATCAGGTGTTTCCAAACGAAGGATATGCAAGTGCCATAGTCTCGCCCCCGATTAAGGGGGAACTTCCAAATCACTAATGTTATGCACACATTGCTAGAGCAACGTGGATTCTTCACCAGAGCTCCGAGTCAAAATGCATAAAAACACTTGAAGGGGTTTGTGCACACTTGCTAGGGGAGTAAAGAGACCAACGTCTCCAAGGATGATCTAAGGTTGAGGCTATTTCCCTTCTCTCTATGGGGGAAATACTTAGATTGGTTAGAAAGATTGCAAAACCATTCTATTCGTACATTGGATAAATTGGCGGAGAAATTCATTGTCGAGTTCTTTTCTCCCGGGCGTATGGCTAATTGTAGAGATGAGATTCTAGAATTCAAACAAGAACATAATGAGCCTTTGCATGATATATATGAGAGGTACCGTACTATGGTGAAAGAGTTCCCAAACAATGATATTGGAACAATCTAAGCAATCAAGGTAATTGGAATGGTCAAACAACCAAGGAAGTTGGAGTGGCAATAATCAAGGATATTGGGGAGGCAACAACCAAGGGGGTTGGAACAATAATTAAGGAAATCAGGGGTCGGGCTTTCAAAGGCCCCCGATGTATCAACAACCAAGCAATCCACCTCCTTATCCTTTCCATGGTCCTAGATCTTCCAACAATAAAATGGGACGACTCTGATGCTCAACTAGCCTCTCACAACACTTCAATTCGCAATTTGGAAGTTCAATTGGGGAAAATCTCGCAAGCTTTGAATACTCGTCCTAAGGGGGCACTACCAAGTGACACGGTGGTGAACCCGAAGGGTGGGAACAGCACGAGACACTCCATGACTGTGACTACAGGGAGTGGAAAAGGTGGGGATGCAACCACCTCAAGTCAAAAAAGAATTATGGATGATGAAAAAGTGATTCAAGAAGATGAGATTCCAAACAATATGGTGCATGCAAATGACGAAGTGAGAATTGATATTGATGAAAATGTGGAGGAGAATCAAGACGAAGTGAACCCGTCCAGGGAAACTATTGTTGACATACTGGAACCGATAGTGAAAAAGGCTACGGAACCAATGCCAAGGCCTCCTCCTCCATACCCTAAAAGGCTTGCTAAGAAAAATTGCTATAACCAATTCAAAAAGTTCATTGACATGATGAAAATCTTATCTATTAATATGGAATTGGTTGAGGCTTTGGATCAAATGCCCGTATATGCAAAGTTCATGAAGGATTTGGTGACAAAGAAGAGGTCGATGAATTGTGAGACTATAAATATGACATATCAAGTGAGTGCAATCGTGAACTCAATGGCTCCTAAATTGTAAGATCCCAGCGATTTCACAATCCTTGCACCATTGGAAGCCCCGACTTTGCCAAAGCTCTTTGTGATCTAGGGGCAAGTATCAACTTGATGCCCTACTCTGTTTTCAACACATTGGGTATTGGGCAACCAAGAACCGTTTCTATGAGGCTACAAATGGAGGATCGTACTATAAAGAGACCATTAGGTATTATTGATTATGTGTTGGTTCAAGTTGATAAGTTCATCCTCCCGACGGACTTTGTGATTCTTGATTGTGATGTAGATTATGAGGTGCCTATTATTCTAGGGAGACCTTTCCTTTCTATGGGGAAGGATCTTGTTGATGTAGAAGTCAGTGAGCTCACCTTCCGGGTGTGTGATGAAAAGGTGATTTTCCATGTGTGCAAATCTATGAGGCAACCGAATAGCAATGAATTATGTTCGTTTGTGGACTTAGTGACTGAGGTGATTGTTAATGATGCTAGTGGCATGATGAATGTTGATGATACTTTGGAGGCCGTATTGCTTAATCATGATGATGATGAGAAGGATGGCTATGTGGAATGTGTGAATTCATTACAAGGAATGGGGTCGTACACTTATGAACCCTGCAAGTTGTCCTTAGATCTTTAAAAGCGGAAGACTCCTCCAACAAAGCCCTCAATCGAGGAGCCTCCCACTTTGGAGTTAAATTCATTGCCTCCACATCTCAAGTATGAATTCCTTGGCCCGTGTTCTACTTTACTTGTTATTCTATCCTCTTGTTTGACTAACATGCAAGTAGACTCTACTTTGGTAGTGCTATAAAAGAGAAGAAAGCTATCGGATGGACATTGGCGGATATTTAGGGTATAAGCCCCGCATTTTGCATGCACAAGATTATTTTGGAGGATGATGCCAAACCCTTTGTTGAACATCAAAGAAGACAAAATGAAGCAATGAAAGAGGTGGTCAAGAAGGAGATCATAAAGTGGTTGGATGTCGGAGTTATTTACCCCATTTTCGATAGCTCGTGGATCTCTATGGTGCAATGTGTCCCAAAGAAAGGGGCATGATTGTGGTCACCAATAACAAGAATGAGTTGATTCCTTAAAGAATGGTGACCAGGTGGAGAGTGTGTATGGACTATCGCAATCTCAACAAAGTCACAAGGAAAGATCATTTCCCACTTCTCTTCCTTGATCAAATGCTTGATATGTTGGCCGACCGTGCTTTCTATTGTTTCCTTGATGGATATTCCGGTTACAATCAAATTCTTATTGCACTGGAGGACCATAAGAAGAGTACTTTCACATGTCCCTATGGTAATTTTGCATTCTCGCGGATGCCATTTGGGTTATGCAATGCACCAACAACTTTTCAACGGTGTATGATGGCTATCTTCTCCGACAAGGTGGAGGATTTTTTTGAGGTCTTCATGGATGATTTTTCTATGGTCGGGAATTCCTTTGATGATTGTTTGAAAAATTTGGATAAGGTCTTAGCAAGATGTGAGTAGACAAACTTGGTATTGAATTGGGAGAAATGTCACTTCATGGTTGAGGAAGGCGTTGTCCTTGGCCACAAAATTTCAAAGCATGGTATTGAGGTTGATGAGGCAAAAATAGAGGTGATTTCTACACTCCCACCCCTACATCTATGAAGGGAGTGAGGAGCTTCTTGGGTCATGCAGGGTTCTATCGTTGTTTCATCAAGGATTTTTCAAAAGTGGTGAACCCCTTTTGTAAGATTTTCGAGAAGGATGCCAAATTCCATTTCAATGAGGATCGCATCAAGGCATTTGAATTGCTCAATTTCAAATTGACTTCTACTCCTATTATCACCGCACCGGATTGGAGCTTGCCTTTTGAGCTCATGTGTGATGCAAGTGATGTGGTGGTCAGAGTATTTTTGGGGAAACGTATCAAAAAAATCTTCCATCCGGCCTACTATGTTTGTAAGACCATGAACGATGCCCAAGTCAATTACACAATGACCGAAAAAGAGCTCCTTGCTATTGTCATTGCTATGGAGAAGTTCCGCACGTACTTGATGGGTACAAAGGTGATTGTCGACACCAATCATGCAGCGCTTTGGTACTTATTGAGCGAAAAGGATTCAAAGGCGAGGTTAATGCGGTGGGTGCTTTTATTACATGAGTTTGATCTATAAATCCAAGACCACAAAGGAAGTGAATACCAAGTGGCGGACCACTTGTCTCGCTTGGAGGAGGAGGGGAGGCGACATGACGGCCTTGAGATCAATTATTCCTTTCCCGACGAGCAACATCTAGCCATTTCAATAACCGAGATGCCATGGTTCGCTGACTTGGAAAATTATCTTGTGAGTGGTGTTGTACCAAATGAGTTCTTTTCAAACCAAAGGAAGAAGCTCAAACAGAATTTCCTTGACTAATTTTGGGATGAACCATATCTCATTCGGATTTGTACCGATGGTGTGATTTGACGATGTGTGCCAGAGGAAGAACAAGTGGAGATTCTTGAAGCTTGACACTCTTCATCATATGGTGGTCACTATGGTGGAGCAAGAACGACGGCAAAAGTGTTGAGTTGTGGATTCTATTGGCCTGCTTTCTACAAAGACGCTAGTGATCTAGTCAAGCGTTGTGATGAATGTCAAAGGGCCGGTGGGATTTCTAAGAAAAAAGAGACGCCCCTCACCACCATCTTGGAAATTGGCAATTTTTATGTGTGTGGCATTGATTTTGTGGGACCGTTCATAAGCTCTTGTGGGAACACCTACATTTTGGTAGTTGTGGACTATGTGTCAAAGTGGGTTGAGGCTGTTACTCTACCCAACAACGAAGCTCGAAGAGTGGTGGCATATTTGAAAAAGAATATCTTTACAAGATTTGGTACTCCAAGGGCCATTACAAGTGATGGGGGATCACACTTTTGCAACAAAGATTTTGATACCTTACTCACCAAGTATGGTGTCACTCACAAAGTCTCGACCCCTTATCACCCTCAAGCAAGAGGACAAGTGGAAGTCTCCAACCGGGAGATCAAGAGTATTTTGTCAAAGATAGTGAATGCCAACCAGACGGATTGGTCGAAGAAACTTGATGATTCTCTATGGGATTATAGTATGACTTACAAAACACCGGTATCCATACGGTTGGTGTTCGGGAAAGCTTTTCACCTTCTGGTGGAACTTGAGAACAAGGCTATGTGGGAATTGAAGAAGCTTAATATTGAGTGGGATGTCACCCCTAACCTAAGGGTGGCACAGTTGAATGAGCTTGATGAATTCTGGTACCATGCATATACAAGTTCATCCTTATACAAGGAGAAGATGAAGTACCTCCATGACAAGTACATTCAGAACAAGGAGTTCAAAGAAGGTGATTTTGTCTTGTTGTTCAATTCTCGGTTACGGATGTTTCCGGGCAAGTTGAAGTATAAATGGAGTGGTGAGGTTGTGAATGTGACACCCTTTGCTGCATTAGACTTGAACAATAAAAATGATAAAGTGTTTAGAGTCAATGGTCACCGGGTGAAGCATTATTTGGGAAAAGTTGTTGATGGCCACGTCGTGGAATTGATTCATTTCAAGTGATTGATGGTAATCTTCATCGTGACGCAACGTTAAATCAGGAGATTCTTGGGAGGCAACCCATGTTTCTTTTTATAAACTTATTTTTTAGATAGGTTTTGTTTTGTGCTAACTGGTTTTGAAGTGAATTGCAGGAATGAGTGTGCTTTGCAGGAACTGTGCTCGAAAAAATGGCTAACTGTTCAAAGAATACGGACTGCACAATCTTCCATGCCACAATAGAAAGGAGTCTGCGGGCGCACAATTCTTTGTGCAGCCTCACATTGTTCCAAACTTTACGCAATCTGAATTGTTGATACCAAAGTAAGCACAACGCAAAAAAATTGTTTCAAACATCACCTTCACTTCATCATCCTAAATTCTCCCCTGCATCCTTCATCACTGGTATGTTCAATTCATGTTAGATTTTTCATATTTTCTTAGTTTTAGTTGTTAATTAGTATAGTTATTTTTAGGCCTAAATGTCAGATGATTCATCATGTGTGCTTAAAATTGTATGGTTAATTTCTTATGTACTCATTGGGGGTTGGGTAAATAATGTATCATGTCTATATTGCAAATACCATGCCCAAATTGTGCTAAAATTGTTAAAACCTACGTTCACTGTCATGGGATTTTGAATTGTGCGGCCGCACATGAAATTGTGCAGTCCGCAGATCCTTAGTTTTAGGGAAAGTCTGTCTAGCCAATGTGCGGACCACACTCAAAATTGTGTGGTCCACAGAAAATGATCTGCGGCTGGAGAAAAATTTGTGTGAACACAGATACAACTTCAGAGAACTAGTATTACTGAGCTTGGAATAGTGTGGCCGCACTCAAAATTATGCGACCCGCATTTTGATTGTGCGGCCGCACTCAGAATTATGCGTACCGCACTTCCCCTTTTTGAACAATATTTTGTCTGCAACTTCTCATAGATATTTTTGAAATTTAACTGACCAACCTGAGGTCCAATCTCAATCACAACAAGTCCCTAGGAGATACCAACTCCGCAACGAGCCCTCTACCTCAGCGAGCTCTTCTGAGGGTTCGGATGAAGGCAACCAGGGTTCAGGACCCTTCTCTATACATACTCCCGTTGCACCAGTCACAGTGAATGATGATGTTGATTATATTCCAGATGATTTTATAGGGGGTGATACCAGAGTGACCGGCCTAGAGAGGTAGAAAAAGAAGGAGGCCTGGGAAGACAAATTTGTGAGCTTGGCGACATTTACTAAATTCATAGAGTGATGGCCCCAGAGATCGCTCACACTTGAATAAGAGTTTATGTTGAAGAAGTTGGATAGATTCAATCCAAATGTGGCTAAACAATTGAGGGAGAGAAAAGGGTGGACTTGGTTCACTCAGAGTGTAATGGATCCCAAGGAACATTTAGTCCAGGAGTTCTATGCCAATGTGGCACATATCGATAGGGGAATAAGGTGACCAAGGTGAGAAACTTGAAGGTTCGATTTGATTAGAGCACTCTGAACACCTACTTGGGGTTTGAGGAGGTAGAGCCAGTTCAGTACTTGGAAAAGTTTTCAATGGGTGATGCAGCTCGCCCTTAGTTAGCAGATATCTTGGCAGCCCCAGGACCACCACCGCCATGGATCACAATAGGGGTTCCCATTGTACGGGCTACCCTCAAATTTGAAGAAAAAGGGTGGCAAACATTTGTGTGCAACCGCATAGACCCAAGCCAAAATGAGAACAATCTTCCAATCCCCCGGTCATTCTTGGTGGCATCTATCATGGTCGGATACCCAATCAATGTGGGTGTCATCATGTCGTCCAATATGTCAGTAGTTGTCAAACAGGGTGCGAGCTCCTACCTGTATCCCAACACCCTCATGGAGTATCTCACAAATGTGGGGGTGGAGCCGAGGAGCTTTGATACGAAGTTCCGGGCTAAGAAGCCCTTCTCCTGGTATTCTTTGAAGGACCCGAGGAACTCGATGCTCAAGGGTAAGTCAACTACTACCGTAGGCCAGTCTGATGAGCCATTAGTGGTGGTTGTAGATTCAACTGCTATGCTTTCCACAGCAGCCGGTCCTTCCACCGAGAAAGTTGACATGCCACCACCTCCATCTTCTAGACCATCAGTATCAGTGCCTTCCGCCTCCACATATCCACTCACTGTGCTGCGAGTCTCCAAGACATTGGCGAGCCTCAACAACTGGATGCAGACATGTAGTGCAAATCTGTCTGACATATCCAGTGTTGTTGCAACACAGTATTCTGCCCCAACAGCACCACAGGTTCCTCCGTCAGTGGAGGAAACATTGAAGAAGATCTTGGACAATCAGAAAACCATCATGGATACATTGGTGGCACATGAGGGAGCTATTGAGGAGTTGGATAAACAGGTCAAGAAGATGAGGAAATCACAAGCCTCAAGAAAATCAGTGGACAAGTTGAGCAAAGAGGTGACCAAGATAGCAACAGCTGGTGATCTTCCATTTGACTTACTGATAGAGATATATCCATCAGTACCAGCGAATCCAACAACACCATCAGCACTAGTGGCACCAGCTTGCTAGTCTGCCGAGTCAGACCTTGCTGCCCACACTGCTGAGGAGGTGCTATAGATGTTCACCAACCCCGCTACTCCCCGAGTAGAGGATGATGGGATCCAGTTGGAGGAGCCTTAGGGTGGTGATGTTGCCATGCACACTGAGACCACATAGGGAGTTCTCTTTGGTGTCTCCCCTTCCTTAGTTTGATTTTTGTTAAGCATTGAGGACAATGCTCTTATTCGGGG
>ML422072.1:0-29588 GCA_005239525.1 Nicotiana knightiana | reverse complement strand
GGGGGGGGGGGGGGGGGTCTACTTTGATTTTTTATGACATAGGCTTGTAATAACTATAATACTCTCTTTTTATCTTTATTTTCTTTTTCATTATGTATATATTCCTCCCTCTCTATTGATGTATATATTCTCTTTCCCATTCTTCTCTTGTATATTCATTTTTGCTTTAAGTAGTTACTTCATAGCTTCTTTATTTTGTTTCTTAGTAGTTTAGCTTCTTATTTACTTTCATAGCTTCTTGTTGATTTGGTAGCTTCTTTTTATGTTTAAGTGATCAATAAGTGTTTGGTTTTCTTAATGCTACGGTTCTTTCCAAAGGTGGTTTTTGTATGAACTGGGTGGTTCTTCCCAATGATGGATAACATGACAACCTTCTTAAGGGATTGAGTCTGTTTTTGATGTTTAGGTAAAAACAGTAGTAATAATGAATAAAAGGGTCAAGCATGCTTCACTTGGTACCAACACACTTAACTACACGCTTATGGTTAAAACAAGTTCTTGGAAAGAAAGGCTCTAGTTAGCGACCTTATGACTCTTGTGTTGACTTAGGCAATCATCGAGTGGTTTATTTGAACAATTAGTGATTTTCAATCTTAAATTTTATTGTTGTGGGCCCTCGACTCTATCCTCTTTAACAATCCATCTATGTGAGAGGTGAGATGTTTTGTTACAAGTCCAAGTACCCGTGCGAATAGTCTAGAACTTACCCCGAATATGTTTCTAGGCAAAATTCTAGGTTTTGCTTGGCTTAAGAAGTGATTGTAGGCTCTCCTTGAACCGTTTTGAAATTTTCCTTGGCCCACCAAAGATGTTATCCCTAGTCAACCCTTTTGAGCCTAAATCTTTTCTCATTTGATAACCATGTTACAAGCCTTTACCCGTTTTGTAGTAACCCTCTCTTGGCACCCGAGCTTTACTTAACACTCATGAGAAGAAAATTGGCAAAAACATAAGTTTGGGGGAGAGACGAGAAGTTTGAAAATACTATCAAGGTACAAAAAGAGAAAAGAAATGAAGAAAAGGAAAGGCAAAGAAAAAGAAAGAAAGAATAAAAGAAAAAAAGCAAATTTTTTTTAATTAATTGAAGAGTTGAAGGGATTTGAAGCAAAAGCAAAAGTGCAAAGCATGGAGAAAAACAAAGAAGGAGAAATGAATATCATGACCAAGAAAGAGTGATGTCAAGTCTCTCTAGTTCCCTTCAGGAAAAAGAAAATGACTCAAAGAGTCGGCAAAGCATGAGCCAAAATACTCGGAGTCAAGGCTCTAAATTCTCTAAAAGCTCTCGGCGCACAATAAGCCAAGGGAGGCTAACGTGCACTGCCGATGGCAAGAAGATGCAAATAAACAACATCGGTGATCGCTACTGTAACACCGGCGACCTCATGGATGCAGTCATTCACTCCATTAATGTTTGGAAGCTTTCTCCCCACTCGATTTCAACCAATTCGAGAGGAAATGAGCTAAGTGAGGATGATGAATGTAATAGCAACCAATGGAACAGTACAAATGTAGTGAAGGAGAAGAAAACTCAAAAGACAAGGACCAATTGCCAACTAGCCCGAGAAGATTACAAATATCTGAAGCTGGATCTTCAGCACAACCATCTCCATATCTAGAGGAGCCTGAAGTAGTAGCAGAGAATGGGAAGGAGAAGGATCTTCATGCAAAAGAACTCAGGCAATAGACTCGCAGCTCTCAGATGGGGATGCGACTGGAGTATGTTTTTCCAAGTCATCGATACGGTAAAATAGTCATTCAAATTATTGAAGAAGATGTAAGTGAGCTGAATGAACTCCGGGCGACTGATTTAATTGGGTATGTGCTTGGTGATGCTTCATATGAGAAATCTATGGAAAGATATGTAGAATCTGTGTGGGATTTTGTAACCAAACCCCAAATTCTATATCACAAAGATGGGTACTATGTGTTTCGATTCACAACAACCGAGTAAAAGGATCTTCTCATGAAAGCAGGGCCTTATTCGTATCACAACAAGCCATTTATTTTACAAAATTGGGAAAGGGATTTCCATTTTGACCCTAAGTGTATAACTACAATTCCTTTGTGTATTCGTTTCCCTAGTTTACCTTGGATACTAGTGATGCATTGAGCAAGGTGGCTAGTGCTGTAGGATTACTAATGTATACTGATAGACTCACAGCAAAGTTGAATAAAATTTCCTATGCTAGAGTACTATTGAAAGTTGACATTACTAAGTCCTTGGTGAAGAATGTAGAGATTGTAACTCCCACTGGTACTAGACAACAGGAATATTGTATGAGTGGAGGCCAAAGTTCTGTAGTGAATGTGTACATTTTGGCCATGATAATTTTTAATGTTGGAGGACAAACCAATAAAATCATGAAGATGATGAGTTTAGGGCTCCTAAAATAAGAAATAGGGGCAGAAGGAAGAAAGTAGTTCACGAATGGAAACCAAAAGAACAACAAGAACAAGGAGAGGTAATTGAAGAACAACATCAACCAGAAGTAGAAAAGGGCAAGAAGGACACAACTAAAAATGACTCTGTTCAGAGTATGCAGGTGACAAACAGGAATGAAGGAAATGGGATACAGAACAATCCAATTATGCAACAGATTGTAGAAGCTTGCACCTCTAACAGATTTACAGTTCTAGAAGAGTGTGGGCAAAGTTCTGCACATGGAGATGCTATGAATTCTGATCCTATCCAAAATCCACCATGATCATAAGAACTTGGAATATAAGAGGGCTAAATAAGCCCTATAAACAGAAAGAGTTAAGACTCTTTCTACAAAAGAATAAAATAGACATTCTAGGATGTCTAGACACTAGAGTTAAAAAAAATAAGGCAAGTGAAATATTGCATAAGGTAACTAAGGATTAGGGATATTGCTGTAACTATTCTAAGGCTATAAATGGAAGAATATGAGTGTTATGGAAGACAACCTTGGCAGTAAAGATAGTCCACATTCATGAGCAGTTCATTCAGTGCTTAGTAGATGATCCGGTAACCAACTCTCAAATAATGTTGACAGTGGTCTATGCTAGGAACAAGGTGCAGGAAAAGGCAATATTATGATATGACTTGCAGTAGGTAGGCAACAGATTCAAATTCCTTGGAGCATAAGTGGAGATTTAAATAATGTCCTAACCACAACCGATAGGTTAGGACAACTAGTGACTGCTAGTGAGGTACAGGAGTTCAAACAATGCATTGATAATATGCAGCTAACTCCATTGAGAACAAATGGTTGTTTCTTTACATGGTGTGACAAGAAGAATGCAAATAATAGAGTGTATAGTAAGATTGATTGAGGTTCTGGAAATTTCAACTGGACTAAAGACTATGGGCATGTGAAAGCAAACTTTTTAGAACTTGGAGTCTCTGATCATTCTCCTATCATAGTTCAAATATGGAAAAGGAGAACTATTTATCCCAAGCCATTCAAGCTATACATGGTAACAATGGAGCATAAGGAATTTAGACCTATGGTTGAAAGAATATGGCAGAAGCAGATTGAGCAAGATCCTATGACTGTTATTTGGCAGAAGTTACATAAGCTAAAAGATGAGGCTAAAGTTCTGAACAAGGAGAGGGCAAGCTATGAGGAAAGGTTGACACAAATAAGGCAGAGATTAGAATGTACTCAAGCCAACCTGGTTCTTGATCCTTTCAACCAAATGCTGATAGAACAGGAAAAACAGACTATGCATAAATTGGAGAAATGGAGTACTATAGAGGAGAGGATACTGAGGTAGAAGTTTAGAGTAACAACCAAATGCTGATAGAACAGGAAAAATAGACTATGCATAAATTGGAGAAATTGAGTACTATAGAGGAGAGGATACTGAGGTAGAAGTTTAGAGTAACATGGATTGACTATGGTGATTCAAACTCTAAATACTTCTACGTACAGTTGAAAATTAGAGCCAGTAAGGATACTATCACTACTGTGTATAATGATATGGGAGTAAAGATCACTGATCCAAAAGTTGTGGAAAAAGAGTTCACTAACTTTTTCACATAGCTAATGGGGAAAGCCACTGGGTTAAAGCCATGTCCAAATACCAGATTTATTAAACCAGGAGATTGCCTAACACAACAGCATCAACAAGAATTAATAAAGGAGATAACACATGAAGAGGTGGATGAAGTAGTGAGAGATATGCCAAATGACAAAGCTCCTGGAGTTGATGGCTATCCTATAGAATTCTTTACTAAGCATTGGATGACAGTGAGGCAAGACATCTATGAGGCTGTTTCATTCTACTTTCATACTGGTAAAATGAAGCCAACATGGAACTGCACAGCCATCACCCTAATACCTAAAGTCACAGTACCTACAACAGTGAAAGATTATAGGCCTATTGCTTGCTGTACTACTCTGTATAAAATAATTTCCAAGATACTGACTAAAATAATCAAAAGAGTAATTGAGATAATTATTGGGAAGTCACAGTCTGCTTTAATAGAAGGAAAAAGAATTATTGATAATATCCTATTTATCCATGAGCTATTTAAGGGATATAATAAGAAATTTATGTATCCTAAATGTGTTATCAAGGTGGATAAGAAAGGCTTATGACTCATTGGATTGGCAATTTCTTGGATATATGCTCACTGACCTTGGCTTTCAACAGAAGTTCATCCATTGGGTAATGGAATGTGTGTTAACAATGTCCTACTCTTTAGTACTCAATGGTGGCTTTACCAAGCCTTTTCAAGCCAAGAGAGGGATTAGAAAAGGGGATCTAATGTCTCCCTATCTATTTGTTATTGCAATGGAGTACTTACAAATAGATATGAGCCAATTGTCCACCTTAAAAGGAGTTCAAATACCACCCTAGATGCAAAAAACTGGGGGTGACACATATTTGTTTTGCTAATGATTTGTTAATATTTTGTAGGGCAGACACAATATTAGTAAAAACAATGCAGGAAGCCTTTAATAGGTTTTCTGCTGCATCTAGATTGCAGGCTAATGCAGACAAGAGCTCAACGTATATAGATGTTGTTCCACAGCATATCAATTAGCTATTACTTGATCTTACAGGATTCACAGAGGGGTCTATCCCCTTTAAGTACCTGGGGGTTCCACTGTCTGCTAAGAAGCTGAACATACATCAATGCCTGCCACTGGTGGAAAGGATTACTGAAAGAGTAAGATGCTGGTCAGCTAGGATGCTATCCTTTTCTATAAGGATACAACTTATTAAATCTATGTTGTTTGGAATACAACCATACTGGGCTCAAATTTTCTATTGCCTAAGAAGATCATGCAGATGATAGAGACCATATGCAGGACATTTAATTGGACTGGATCAAATGCCATTTCAAGGAAAGCATTGATAGCATGGGATAAGATCTGTCTACCAAAAGTTGTTGGGAAATTGAACATCATCAATATGAGGATATGAAATAAAGCTGCAATTCTGAAACATTTATGGGCATTGACAATGAAGAAAGATGTATTATGGATCAAATGGGAACACATTTATTCCATAAATAACAAAGACATCATATCAATGGACACACCTAAGACAACAACATGGGTGGTCAGGAAAGTCATATAGGCAAGGAGAGACTTGGTGCAAATGAACTCAGTACAAGGCAGTCTCATTTAAACTCTGATAGACTTGGTGAAACAAGGCAGGTTCCAAATACAAAGAGCTTATATCCAGATGCTGCCTCAGTTTCCCAAAAGTTGGCTGGAGAAGATTTCATTTACACACACAGATTCATCCATGATTCAAATTTCATCTATGGTTGGCTATTCATCAAAGGATAGCAACTATGGACAGGCTAATCAAGTTTGGAATCCAAGTTCCACTAGATTGTGTGTTCTGTGCAAGTACTGTGGAAACATTTAATCATCTCCCAAACACTAGCAGATTATGGGACAGAATACTGAGATGGATGGGAGTTACAAGGCAAATTGGAAGCTGACATGATGAACTGGTGTGGATCAGTAGCATAGCTAAAAGGAAGAAGTGCAAAGCAGGTATCATCACAACAACATTTGCGATGGTAGTCTATTGTATTTGGCACGAAAAAAACTCCATCAAATTCAACAAGGGTAGGTACAAGGTGGATGAGATATGCAAGGAGATTTCTATACACATGCACATACAAGGGAGATCAAAGATCAAATGGCAACAAGCATTTCAAAGTTTAAACAATTATTCTTAGGAGTAGCTTGTATTTGATGATAGTGTTTTTTTATAGTTAATCCTTGTAATAGTGATTAGGAGATTGATGGTAAGCATTAATCTGGCTTTTTAAAGACAGTTTTTTGATGAAATGAAATGTTAGTTTTATGAAGAAAAAAAACATGAGCCAAAAAGAGAAAATAGAGTGCTTAAGGAAAGATGAATTTTATTCCAACATTTCCTACCTTAGCGCAAAAGCCTTCATTACATGCCGAAAAATCCCTATGTGATTTCAAGTCGAGTGAGCTTACATTAGTGGTGTTTTACATGAGGGGCAAGCATATGGTACTTAGAGCCGTACTTGTGACATTCTTTTGAGAGTGGGGCAAATTTATCACAAATCATTGAAATGAGTGCTACATTATTAAGTGAGATGATCTAATGGGGAGTATAGGAGGAAGAGTTTGGGATCCATAGTGACCTACATGAAAGAGAGAACTTCCTTGATGAGTAAAGTCAACTCTTGATGCTCAAGTGTGTCGTTAGAGCTATTTGTGATTGAACCTTCAAAACATTGACTTGTTGATAATTCATGAATGTGTGGGTAATTGTTCGTCCCAATTGATGTGTGTTTGATCCACCTTAGCTTAGATGGAATAGATTTTTTCTTGTGGAGGTAGAAATTACCTTATTTTCTTGAGAACAAGCAAAAGCTTAAGTTTGGTGGAGTTAATAAATGGGAATTTTGATTACTTATTTGTGTCCTTTGACTTTCTTTTTAGTTCAAAAGTGTTTAAACGTATTCCCGAGAACTGATGAAATATGCTTACTTGCAGGAGTATTAGAAAATTAGCCAAAGTGATAAAATTCAACTCAAGAAGGAGTGTTTTTGAACAAGGACAAAACTCAAACAAAAAGGCTAAAGTGTGGATCGTAGAATTACAGTCCTGTAATGCAAAGTGCGGACCGCACAAAAATTGTGCGGTCGTAGAAGTCAAGGTTCAGCGAGTTGGAAATTCAAGACCATCAAGATCTGCGGAGTGCACTATAATTGTGCGGTCGTAGAAATCAAATGTGCGGCTGCACTCAGAATTGTGTGGTCCGCAGAACTCAAGAAGTGCGACGATAGTTCATAATTGTGCGGCCGAAGAAACCACTCCTCTCAAGAGCTGCAGCAAAGTGCGGATCACACACAGAACTGTGCGGCCGCAGAACCTCCGAAAAGGAAATTTTGTCCGAATATTTCAGTTGTGTATAAATAGTCCTTTTTGACGAAATTAGGTGACGTTTTGAATACCTGAAAGTTTGTAGTTGTTTTTCTTTACTGTTTTAGGAAAATTTATCATATCTTGTTGATTTTACATTGGATTTCTATCTCTTTATAATTTAATATGAGTTTAATAATATTTTCTTCTTTATTTTCTTCATTATCCTCTATGAGTAGCTAAATGTCTAGCTAAGGTTTTGACCAAACCCTAGTGTGGGTACCTAATGGGTGTGTGATTTAGGCCTTGTTTATGGTTGAGTGTGTAATATTTAGCCTAGTTCTTGCTTATAATTGTAGAATTAATGGTTGCAAACATTAGTTCATGCCTATCTGACTTAGTCTCTTCTTGAGAAAGAGAGACTAAGTCTAGGAAAACTTGGGTAACAAGAAATAGGGATGAACTCAAGATATTGATAGTCCCAATTCAAGGGTTGAATCTAGAGATAGTAAAACTCGACTTGAGCATCTATCAACTGTTTTGTGCATTACCCATTTGGACTTGAGAAAGCCTAACTGGGCAAAACCATTTTCTTACCGAGAGGTATTGAGTGGGTAATTATGTGTTGATTGCTATAATACATCCCAGCCAATGAAACCCTCTCTAAAGCCCATAACCCGTTAGGCAAACACCTAGGTGGAAGTCACAACCCTAGATCTTTTAAATAATTGAAAAACAACAACAAAAATATTATTCCCTAGTATCGTATTTTAGATATGCAAACCATAGCATAATTTAGAAGTAAACTCAAAACAAAGTTTCTGGAAGTGCAACTTAGTGACATTACGCGCTTAGTCCGAATATATACTTAATCACATCTACGCTCCCTATGGATTCGATCCCGACTCCTAGTTAGGTAATCATTATTGTAATCAACTGTTTCACAACCTCTATTTGAGGTGTGCCTTAGGCGAGATCAGGCAGCTCAATGGAAAACCCTAACAATACATGTGATTATCGCATCACACAACTCTGTCTCATGTATAACTGTGAATTCATATAAAGGGGGTTGATCCCTACCAATCTGATCTCCACCTCTTAGGCGGCCTCTCTCTTGCTGGCCTCAATCTCTAATGGACTAACCACCACCTAGGTTGCCTGACCCCGCCTCTGGCTTTCTTAGAACGTCATGGAGCAATTGGTGCTGGAATTATAGAATGAGTACCTTGTTGTGGTCCACTGCTCCTCAATCTAGGACAATACCTCTTGATATGACCTACGTTGCAACATTCAAAGCAACCCCACAGTTGGCATAATTGTTGAGTCTGAGACGATCCTTATTGACCCGAATGACCAGCGTGTAACTCTGTAGCGATGGTACACTAATAGGATTTGAAGGTGTACTGTACACTGGCTGCTTGAAAGATTACCCATATGCGTTGTGACCATCTCAAGAACCATGAGACGCCTGAAGTGCTAATTGAATGGGCCTAATATGATGGCCTCTAGCGAATGAACCCCTACTTCCAGATGAGGCATCATAAAAACCACCAAAATGATGAGGCCTCTTCTCAGATGCTGCATCTTTTCCCTGACCACGAATCCTCTCGACCCGCCTAGCTATCTCCACAACCTGAGTAAAAGAAATATTATCCTTAGTCTCTCTTGCCATCTGTAGCCCGATACTGCAAATAAGGCCATCTTTAAATGTCCTCACCCTATCATTCTCAATAGGGATCAGGATAGCTCCATGGCGTGATAGATCTACAAATCTGGTCTCGTACTGGGTAACAGTCATGCTACCCTATTAGAGGCACTCAAACTTGTTGCGGACTCCTCTCTCAGAGTGAAGGAGATGAACTTCCCCAAGAATAGCTGTGACAACTGATTCCAAGTGAGTGGAGGTGAACCTGCTGGTCTACCTTGAACATATTTCTACCACCACCTTTTGACAGAACCATGTATCTGAAACACTGGAATCTGACTCCATTGGACTCCCCTATACCCATGTTGTGAAGTACCTCATGGTAATGGTCCAAGAAATCCTGAGGGTCCACGGAATGTGTACCACCAAAATGAATATAAAATAGCTTGGTGAACCTGTCCAACCTCTTGAGTCCCTTTGATGACATCGCAGGCCCTTCCCCAAACTGTGTAGCAATAACAGGTTGAGCTTCTCCAATTTTTGGAACTGTCACAGTTTGATATATGTGTGCCATCTGCTCTGGTGTGAGTAGCGGGAGTATGGGCTCCTCCCCTAGCCTGAGAGACGGCTGGTGCTACAGGAAATGCATCAGCTTGGGCCACACTCTCCATAAGGCCCACCAGGTAGACTAAAGCGTCCTAAAATACCGAGGTAGCAATGAACCCCTCTGGACCTAAGCTGGTGCAACTGACACAAGCTGAACAGGGATCTCCTCCTCCTACTCGATCTGAGACTTTGAAATAGGTGTTGCACGTATGCTCTAGGCTAAGCCTTTTCCCCCACCTCCGGCTTTACCTCAGCCTTGGCCCCTACCCCTGGTAGTGGCTGCAACCTGTGTCTTCAGCTCCTGATCAATAGTGGATGTTATACGTGTCCTTATCATCTGTGAGAGAAAAAGAATAGAATTATTCAAACTCAATGATAGAATAAAATTGCACGATAAAGAAAGAAAGAAGTGAAATTTCCTAAAGCCTTATAGCCTCAAGAAAAAAAATATAGACATATATGTACCGATTTTTCAGACTCTACTAAGCTTGCTCATGACTCGAGATCTAGGAAACCTAGTGCTTTGATACTAACTTGTCATGACCTGAATCCCAAACACAGAGTCGTGATGGTGCCTAACATCTACTTACTGGGCAAGCCAATGCTAGCTAAAGAATTAACCAATTTTTAAAAATTTAAGAACAGAAAAGTAATAATTAACGACTGATGAACTCTAAAATACATGAAATAAATACATAAGTAACAGAGTCTATACTAATCCCAAGAATTAGGAGTTACAAGTACATGAGCAGCTAGAATACTATAAACATGGTCTGAATTGAAATACAATTGCCTGAAACTAGATAAACATTAAAACAATATAGAATGGGACTCCAGGGAATGCGAACGCCATGCAGCTCTACTTCAAGTCTCCTAAAATAGTCGAATTCGAGAAATCTCCTCTATACACTGCCAGGACCAACACCAGGATCTGCACAAGAAGTGCAAAAGTATAGTATGACTACAACCGACCTCGTGTAATCTATAACTGTCGAGCCTAACCTCAACGAAGTATTGGCGAGGCTATGCAAAGACACCCACTATAAACATGTACGAATAATAATAAAAGACAACAAAAATATAGAGAAAGAAGCAAACTTATAAGAATGGAAACCAAAGGTAAACTAAATGAGGGCCCCAGAAGAACATCATCTCATAACCTTATATCACAGTATATAAATAGAGTACTACAGCTACAAACAGTTACAACACATACTCTATTGTGGCTTGCAACCCGATCTCAATATCAATTGAATATCTGTTGCAGCGTGCAACCCGACCCCAATATCATATCAATATATGTTGTGGTGCGTAAACCATTCCCATTATCAATATATTTCCATATTTTTGTGGTGCATAATCCATTCCTAATATCAAGTCACCATTATAAACAACTCAACACAACCAATTCCATATTCAAACACAACAAGTACATGTAATGACCCGGCCGGTCATTTTGAGTATTTTAAACTTGTTCCCTTATTTATTACCTCCTCTATGTTATATTGTGGTTATGTGACTTTCCAGGGTAGTTTTCTTGGGTTTTGGATGAGCTTCAGAGTGAATTGGGATCCTTAGTCCCAAAGTTGAAAGCTTAAGTTAAAAGAGTTGACCAGAGTTTGACTTTTTTATCGGTTACTTAGGAATGGAGGTTTTATGGTTATGATACCTTCATATGGTAATTTTTGGACTTAGGCGTATGTCCGAATATCGATTTAGCGGTTCGTAGGTCGTTTTGTCTTGAATTGGTGAAAGTTAGAAAGTTGAAGGTTTGGAAGGTTGAGAAGTTTGACCGAGAGTTGGCTTTACCCATATCGGGGTCGAATTGCAATCCCAGAGGTTGGAATAGGTCCGTGGTTTCATTTATGACTTGTGCGTAAAATTTGAGGTCAATTAGAGTTGGTTTTGTAAGAATCAGAGTTAGTATCGAAAGTTGAATGTTCATGGATTCAATTGGTTTAAATTGGGTTGCGATTCATTGATTTGTTGTTGTTTGATATGATTTCAAGCCTCGAGTAGGTTTTTTATGTGTTCTGGACATATATGGTATGTTTGGACGGGGTCTCGGATGTGAATCGAATTGAATCTAGAACCATTTGAGACTTAGAAGGAATTCTTCCCAGCTGAGAATCTGGTGCAATCACACCTGCGCGTTTTGGGCTGCAAGTACAACACCATAGATGTGGCCTGTGAGCCGCAAAAGTGGTTTTGGGCCAGGTGGGATATGACCGCAGATGCGGTCCTCCCTCTTCAGAAGCGGGTGCACAAAAGCGACCCTTTTCCGCAAAAGCGCTCTATGGCCCGCAGAAGCGCTTGACCCTTATTTAAGTGAAAGCCGCACATGTGATGGAATTTTTGCAGGTGCGGAGCCGCAGATGCGGCTATTGGTCTGCAGAAGCGGAACCACTGGGAAGTTAAGGGGCAAATCGAGGGTTTGTTTCCTTTTCTGATCGTTTGAGTTAGAGACCTCGATTTTGAGCGATTTTGGAAGAGATTTTCAAGGAGTTGGTTGGGTATGTAATTTTAACTCAGGTTAGGCTATTATACATGAATCCATCTTTGTTTTTATCATTTAAGTAGTGTTTTGAGTTTGAAAAAAATTGGGAAAAATATGAAAAATTCCTAAGCTATATTTTGAGGATTTAAATGTCGATTTGATGTCGGAATGGAATAATTTTTTTATGATTGGACTCCTAATTGAATGGATATTCGAATTTTGAATGTATTGTCAGGTTTCGAGATGTGAACCTAGGGTTGACTTTTTGAGACTTTTTTATTTTCTTTAAAGATTGCAACTTTATTATGTGGAATAGTTTTCTATGGTTTATATTTATGGTATAAAGTTATCTTGGCTAGATTTGAGCCGTTCAGAGTTGGATATTCACGATAAAGGCTTACAAGTGGATTGTGTTAGCTTGTTTGAGGTAAGTATCTTGCCTAACTTTGTATGGGGGAATTACCCCATAGGATTTGGGTTGATTGTGCTATGTGTGATATGTGAAAGTCGTGTACGCAAGATGACGAGTTGGTACACGGGCTACATGTGGTAATTGACCGGTTTAGGCTATTTAGATGCTTTTCATGCCTTTAATCGAATTGTCACAACATGTTATATATTTCATCATTAGTCTATCCTTATATGCTTTATTTGACATTGTTAATACTTGTCCCATCGCATACTTGTTATTTTCCCTTACATGCTTAGTTGAAGTTATTATTTTCTCATTACCTTGTTAATTATCTAATTGTTGAGTTACTTGACTCGAAGTTGTTTTTTCTTGAAATATCTTCTTGTTGAGTTTTGATGTGGAAGTTCTAAAAGCCGTTATCACATTGAGGCAAAGTTGTTAATTGTTGAGCTATCCAATTTCAGTTTCTATCATTGAGACTCTTGTACGCATTGTGGTTAAGCCATGGGTTGTTTATTGTGGAAACATTGATATTGTTGATTCTCTTTGAAAGTTGTGGCATATAGGCACTTGAGATGCGAGTTATGATATGTTCTGATATTGATACGCATACGCTGGTATTAGGCTAGGGGTTGATACGCATGAGGTGAGATAAGATGTGCTTGATACGTTTGTTTTTAGTAGGGGAACTACTTGAAGCCACATGGTGTGATAAGGTGGGCTAAAATGCGAGTAGCTATTTTAGGAGAAATTATTTTCAAAACTAAATGTAAGGCTCTCACGGTGATATAAGGAATGATTGTGAATGTGATTGTTAAATGAGATTTACAAGGCGGTACCTTGGTTGGGATTGATGTTGTTATCTCTAGTTTACTTCACTTGTATTTATCCGCATTGTTTCCTTGATACTCTTATTATGTGTTCCTTCCTTGTTGCATTTATTGTTTTAAACTCAGTTGTAGTCTATCTTGTTATATTTCTTTTTTACCTCATTTTTCCCGTGTTTATTCTTAGAATGTATTATACTTGTTAAATTTTTGTTTCTTATCCTAGTAGGTGTCTTGACCTGACCTCGTCACTACTCTACCGAGCTTAGGCTGGATACTTACTTGGTACTATTGTTGTGTACTTATACTATGCTTTTGCACAACTTTTTATGCAGATCCATGTACCACATACCAAGCTAGGCACCAGTGACTAAAGCTTACAGATCGGAGACTTCAAGGTATACTTGACGGCGTTCGCAAGCCTCAGAGTCACACTATGTCCTTGTTTTCTATTGCATACTCCTTATATAGACATTGATGTGTTAGGGATGTTTCAGTATACTCGTGTAGAGCTTATGACTAAGTCTCACCAGATTTTGGGAGTTATTGTCAGCGAGATTGTGGAGTTCTTTTATGAAAGTTGGTTGGTTTAAATTTGAAGTTCTATTACTATTTCCATTATTTCTTAATGTATGTTAGAATTACCTAGTTTTAGAGACTAGATGTTATCACGACATCCTACGGTGAGAGATTGGGGTCGTGACAATACCGTTTCATAATAAACACCAAGGACCTGCTAGTACGAATGGCGAACAACCAACATCTCATATTCAAAAATCTTTATAAATCACTAACGCAAGAGTAGCTAAAGGACTCACACAAATGGATATACAATAATTAATCTTAACAAATAAGGTAAAGACGATAATGGCAAGTAAATACATGAAACAATAAAAATAAGAGATTATTACAGGTAGGAACATGTAGTAGGTAATTAGATATTGATCGAGAAATGAATAAATCAAAATAGGTAATAAATAGATGACAGCTAACAAATAAGGCATGAATAGCAATAAAGGACATATAGCAATAAAAATATGTAATGAGATATAACGTGGCAAAAATGATGACATAAAGGCAAATAGCCCAACCCACAAGCTTTAACCATTGACATCACATATACGATTGTTACCTCACATATACGCCGTCCACACGCATAATTCACGTAGAAAATTGTAACGACCCGACCGGTCGTTTTTGAGCTCTAGCGCGTCGTTCAGCGGTTTGAGGTCGTGAGCAGCTTTGTTTCAGGTATTATGACCCGTGGGCATGGTCGGAATTGAATTCCAGGAAGTTTAGAATTTATTTGGAAAGAAAATTTCTCATTTCAGAAGCCTTAAGTTGGAGAAAATCAACTAAGATTGGAATTTTGAGTAAACGACCTCCGAATCAGGATTTGAAGGTTCCAACAGGTTCGTATAATGATTTCGGACTTGGGTGTATGTCCGGCTCGGGGTTTGGATAACTCGGGAGCGCTTCGGCGTATATTATGGAAGTTAGCATTTTAGAAGGATTTCATGAATTTGGGCTTGAAGTGCATATCAGTGAGGTTGATGTCAGTTTGGGATTCTGAGTCTGGGAATAGCTCCGTATGGTGATTCTGGAATTGGAAGCGCGATCAGAAGTGAATTCGGATGACCGTAGGTTATTTTGGGATCATTTGGCTAAAGATAGAAATTTGAAGGTTTTTGAAGAATTCGACTGGAAGTGGGAATTTTGATATCAAGGTCGAAATGTGATTCCGGAAGTTGGAGCAGGTCCGTAATGCTGAATATGACTTGTGTGCAAACTTTGAGGTCAATCGAGTGTGATTTGATAGGTTTCAGCGTTGGATGTAGAAGTATGAAATTCTATGTTCTTAAAGAATTGGATTTGGGTGCGATTCGTGATTTCGGCATTGTATGATGTGATTTGAGGGCCCGAGCAAGTCCGTTTCATGTTTTGGGATATGTTGGTGTGATTGGACAGGGTCTCGAGGGGCCCGGGGTGGATTCCGGATGATTGACGGATCAATATTTGAAGTTGGAGAAGGCTGAAGGTTGCTGTCATCTGGTGTAATCGCACCTGCGAGGCTTTGATCGCAGGTGCGGTTAAGGGCACCGTAGGTGCAATATTGGGGCTGGAGCTGAGGGACCGTAGGTGCGGGAGTTTGGTCGCACCTGAGGAATCGCAGGTGCGAAGACGGATCGCAGGAGCTAGAGTTATTGGGCTGTGTCAGAGCCGCACCTGCATGGAATTTCCGCAGGTGCAAAAATGGCTGGAGGCAGTGGGGTGTTTTAAGAACGGATTTTTGGCCATTTCTCTCATTTTGGTGTGGCGATTTTGGGAGCTTCAAGAGGGGGATTTTCAGCAAGCATCACTAGGTAAGTGAATTCTTCCCAGTCCTAAGTTAAATATGTGATCTTGCATGGATTTGAACATGAAAATTGGTAGAAAATTTGGGAAATCTTTGAAGAAACCAAGAAAATGTAAATTTGGAATTTAGCCACGAACTTGAGTATGGAATGTAGAGTAAATTGCATGATTGAACTAGTAGGGCTATGGGTATAATGTAACTTCGAGAATTTTGAATTTTCGGGCACGTGGGCCCGAGGGCATTTTCGTCATTTCTCCGAGCAGGGTTGGGGAAGTATATAATCTGAATTTGTTGCGAGTATTAGGATGAATTTTCATTGTTTGACGTTATGTGGTAGTTTCAAAGCATTGTGCGTCTGTTGGAATCATCGGAAGGGCCTGGAAGCCGGTGTTGGAATTTCGGAGCGAGGCAAGTCTTCTTTCTAACTTTGTGAGTGGGGATCGTCCCCCCTAGGTGAATTAATTCAATACATGCTATTATCTTCGGGGGCTACGTACGCACGAGGTGACGGGAGTCCGTGCGTAGCTACTATTATGTCATGTCCGGGTAGTCTAGGACCCACTAGCATCCTTTACGTGTTTTACCTGTAATCCTACATGTAATATTAAACTGCTAATGTAATCGAAGACGTAATTGAATATCTAAAGGAAAACTAGAGTTCATCTTGTTAATCTTCTAAAAAGAGAATTTATCTCTCTATGGATATTTGTGTACCTGGACTAGGTTGTATCATGGAATGTCATTAAACTTGACAAATGAGTTTAAAAAAGAAATGATTTCAAAACCTATATTTCATGTTTCTTATAATAAGGATTTTACCACTTTCCTGATAAAACTATTTTCTTGATAAAATACGGATTTAATGTGTTGTAATGTGTCACCACCTGAATCGCAGGTATGATTCGCGAGCGGGGGAAGCTTTATAATATTCAGTATAAGTGTGTCAACACTCGAATCGTAGGTATGATTCGCGAGCAGGGGAAGCTTTATAATATTCAGTATAAGTGTGTCAACACTCGAATCGTAGGTATGATTCGCGATCAAGGGAAGCTTTATGATAATTTAGTATAAAAGTGTCAGCACCCGAGTCGCAGGTATGATTCGCGAGCGGGGGAAGCTTTATAATATTCAGTATAAGTGTGTCAGCACTCGAATCACAGGTATGATTCGCGATCGAGAGAAGTTTTATGGTAATTTGGTATAAATGTGTCAGCACCCGAGTCGTGTGTATGATTCGGGAGCGGGGGAAGCTTTATAATATTCAGTATAAGTGTGTCAACACTCGAATCGCAGGTATGATTCGCGATCAAGGGAAGCTTTATGGTAATTTAGTATAAAAGTGTCAGCACCCGAGTCGCAGGTATGATTCGCGAGCGGGAGAAGCTTTATAATATTCAGTATAAGTGTGTCAACACTCGAATCGCAGGTATGATTCGCGATCAAGGGAAGCTTTATGGTAATTTAGTATAAAAGTGTCAGCACCCGAGTCGCAGGTATGATTCGCGAGCGGGAGAAGCTTTATAATATTCAGTATAAGTGTGTCAGCACTCGAATCGCAGGTATGATTCGCCATCGAGGGAAGCTTTATGGAAATTTGGTATAAATGTGTCCGCGCCTGATTCGTAGGTACGATTCGCGAGCGAGGGAAGCTTTACGCCTATTCAGTGATTAGATATTCCTTTGACTCCGGCCGGTTGTCTTATCCTTGTGTGTGCATGACTATTTGGTACGATTTTATTTATATTGTCCTGACATGTATTTGGGGAAAAAGTGTACTTTGTTGTTTATTCTCGGTATTTACCTGGAGTTCTGTACTTGATATGTATTCGCTGCTCATTGTCTTACATGTCTACTGTATTTCACCATATTCTGTCATAAATTATATTGTTGGACCCTAGTGAGAGTCTAATGCGACCTCTCGTCACTACCTCTATGAGGTTAGGCGGGCGACTTACTGAGTACATGTTCTTTTTGTACTCATGCTACACTTGTTGTGCATTTTTGTTGCACAGGTACTTTCATGGCGATTGGAGGATTCGGAGACTTAGGCAAGTTGCATCATCCGGAAGCGATCCACATCTAACAGAGTCACCCTCGTACTGTATTTACTTTCAGTTTATACTCCCTTGTCCAATTTGTATTCCGGACAGGCTTTGTAATGTTTGTATAAATTCTTAGAAATTGCTCATGTACTTTTGACACCAGGTTCTGGAGTAGGTGGGGATGTGTTAGGTTGTATTTGTTATTGTGTAGTATTCAAACCCTTGTTTTTAACTAACAGGCTTTTATTTGGTTGATATGTAATAAAATGAAAGGAAATGTTTTTTCATAAATGTCAAAAATCGGAAAGTTATTTCAACTAATTAAGGGGTTGGCTTGCCTGACAGTGGTATCCGGCGCCATCACGACTCGTAGATTTTGGGTCGTGACAACATGGTATCAGAGCGCTAGGTTCCCGTAGGTCTCACGAGTCATGAGAAAGTCTAGTAGAGTCTTGTGGATTGGTACGGAGACGTCTGTACTTATCTTCGAGAGGCTACAGGGCTGTTAGGAGCACTTCCCTTCTTTATTATTCATCATGCGAGTCGATTCCTTTTAGGCTTAAGCGTATGTTCATTCCTACTCAATCTTACACGTCGTGAAGCGCTTGCTATGGATCAGGAAATTGAGGAATGGAAATGGTGCTACGAATGTAATCCGAAATGCTTCCATGTGCAATTGGTTGTGGCTGTTGTTATAACCCTGCAAAAGGGTAATATGTTATTTCAGCTCAGTAGCTGTGCTCGGGTAGTGATGATGTTTGCAATTGATTGTCGTGCGGTGTCGATGTGATGATATAACATTTGCCCGTATGTTGGGGGAGATGAATGGTTTGAAGGGAGGTCTTCTCAGGGTGTGCTTTCGAGATTTTGGTGCTTTTGTGTCGGCATAGGAAGGGCATTTGGGCTATGAATGGTCCGGTTGGGGTTGATAAGGTAGTAAGACTTGGCGTCTTCAAGTGAGGTAGGATATGTACCTGTGACGTGTAGTCGTCGTCATTGATCGGATGGAATGTCTTAGGTTCAGCGGTGCTATGGTTTCTTCGGTTGCGTGGGGTCAGAGTATCTAGAAGAAGTGTTGAAGAATGCGGTTGGCAGGGACAGTGAGGTGCGGTGGTTCAATACCGGATAAGTGTTGTTAACGAAGGAAGCTAGAGAAAGATGATCTTCGGAGAGCGGGAAGTCGTGGTGATCTGCTGGTTTGAGAGCTACAGAGAATGGTCCTGAAGTAAGGCTAGGCGGTGGTTCCATTTTTAAGAGGCCAGGTGTAAGAAGCGAAAGTCGAGCAGTCGCAAAGTGGGGGAGTCCCACCATCTGCAGTTGGGTCGTAGGGTTGTCTTCGCATAGGGTCGCGGGTTGTCAGCGTGTTGGCAAGTTATTTCAGCTAAGGGAAAGGAGTAAAATGGTGATTGTGCTTGGGGTTTGATGAGTATGTGCAAAAGTTGGCCCTGTCGGGCCAGGGTTAGGCTTTGGAAGATTCAGGATTGAGGCTTAAGGCATGGGCGAGTTGTAAGGATAGTGACTCAGTCACGTGTTTCCTTGAAAGGGGTGTTCCTGTGCTATGACAGCCTTGGAGTTGATTGTATTTGGGGCCAGTCAGAGTAGGTGACTCTCAATAGCGATTCTAGCAAGTTCAAAAGTTAAGAATGCAGTGTTAAGGGTTCAGGAAGCAGTATGATCGAGAGTCGAGCTTGTGCAGAGTAATTTCTGAGAAAAAGAAGGATGGGTAGAATGTTCTATGATGTGTTCCAGCATGCAGGATAGCATCAGAGGAGTGAGAGAAATAAACTCCGGATTGTAGAAGGATTATCAGAAGGGTATGAGACGGGTTGCGGAATTTGGGCAGCATAGTCTTGTGAATCAAGGTCACTCGGGATGAGTGAGGGTTGAGTTTGCTATGGGTTGAAGGAAGTTGTTATTACTCCTGAGGCAGTTGAAGATGATTAAAAGAAGATAAATTGATTAGCCATGGTTGAAATGGCACATTTGCGGCAGTGATCGGTTCTTTTGATGTGAATTAGTTATGCATATGGTTTGTGCCGGTGTGTGCGGGGCTTGTCGGTCGTCGTAACGGAGGGAGCATTTGAGTGCTATGGCAGGTCAAGTGTAGGCGGGTCCCGAAATGGTTATGGTGGTATAGACTACTACTTAAGAATTTGCATGATTGGGTGATAATGGGAATTCACTCGTGTGTTGAGATGGAACTCTTGAATTGAGTCAAGTAAAAAGTTTCTATATGATGAAGTGTTCACCCTATTGGTGGTTCGGAAGTTATGATGGAATTCTTGCACCACCTCGTATTGGCATGTTAGGTGTAAAGACCCGTAAAATTTTCTTGTTTAAGATAATGCCCGAATGAGTCCCCGAGTTGTTTTTACTGTGGAAATTTTTAAAACGGACCTAATTTGAGTAAAAGTACCCCGGAATTTGAAAGATGAATTTTTCCAGAAATTTGGGCGTTATACGACGCACTATGCGATCGCATAACGTGTATATGGACCGCATAATGGTCGCATACATGGGCAGAATCACTGCCCAATTTGAGGACAACTATGCGGTCCAAAATGCGATCGTATGTTGGTTCTGCGGACCGCATAGTTGTCGCATTCTTGCCCATTGATTTTGGTGAGGGAGGTTATGTGACGCACTATGCGATCACATAACGTGTATGCCGACCCCATAATGGTCGCATACCTGCATAGTGTGTTTTAAATTTTGGCCCATCTTGAGGGCCATTTTGCGGTGGATTCTGCGGACCGCATGTTAGGAATGCGATCGCATTCCTGACCGCATTCTTGTGTCGGGCTCCTATTTTTCTAATTATAAAAACCGAGCTCAGTCCTATTTTTCTAATTTTAAAACACGACCCTAATTCATTAAAACACCCCTCCCCTTCATTTTTAACCATTTTCCGAACAAAATTAGTGAGAGGGGAGAGAGGATTCTTGAGAGAGAAAGCTTCATCTTTATCAATTGGATTTTCAAAGTCACTCAGGCCTAGAAATTTTGAGTAATCTTCTTCTTCATTCTAACAGGTAAGAATCCCAACCCCTTTCCACTGGTTTTCAGGTTTTAAGCAAAAGGGGGACTCTGATGAATTGATTCTTGAAAATATAAGTTGATACCTTGCATGCATGCTCATTAATGTCCATAATCTAGTAAGAGGAAGTGGGTTGGGATAAAATTCACAAAGAAGGGGTAGTAATCTAATGCGGTCACATAGCATTCGATAAAATGCTTAACAACGTTCAAATTGTATGTATGATTTCCAATTCTGAGTTGAATATGTTTAATTGTGAACTAGATTGAAGGTACTAGTCGGTCCGGTGATTTATGAGTAAGATTTAAAAAGGGATTTCGACCCCAGGTAAGTATGGCTAACTTTAACCTTTGTAGATTCCTCTTGTTGGGTCCGAGTATACGGTATGAGTACCTTATTTGGAAATATGTGAATTGATTGTTCAGATGTGTTGAGACGTAAGATTCTATTCTCTGATCGTCCTAGCTGATTTCTATACTACCGTGCTATATGAGATTGTGAAAGGTGTTTTGATTTGCCTATCTTATTATGTGCAAAGCTCATAAAAGCTCAAGGGTATTGATATGAAAGTATGTGTTAATGAATGAAAGAATGTTAATGTGCCCAAGTGTGGGAAAGTATATCATGGCTAAAAATTATGCATGGTAAGCAATGAAAAAGGGTATTGTGAAATGATGTAAATGAGTTGAACGATTATGGCAACACCGTGTACATGAATTATTGCTTGGTGAGTGTCATTGTGCCTTGAGCTTAAATAGCGAATTGTTGATATGAACTTGTGTTCCTTGAAAGGAAGGATTCTTGTGATTTGGTTGTTCGTGGTTGTTGTTACGACATATGATTATCGGGTGGGATCGAGTTGCGTGCCGCAACATGAACTAATAAGGATAATGAGATGTGAGGTAATAAGGGTGGCCGAGGTAATAAGGTTTCCCGAGGTAATAAGGGTGGCCGAGGTAATAAGAATGGAATGTGATCATTATCACTGTTGAAATGAAAATCTGGGAAACTCTTGAATATGGTGATGTTGAAAGGGACAAAGGAGAGATTGTGAAACTTGTTGATTTTGGTTGCTTCTTTCCACGTGCATTGATTGATTAGTTCTATTACTATCTCTTATCTGTGTATTGTTTGATTGTACTTGGGATAAAGTTTGTTCATACATACTAGTACTATTCCACAGTACTAATGTCCTTTTTTCCTGGGGCGCTACATTTTCTTATATGACTGTAGGTGGTTCTACAACAGGTAATTCAGCCCACCTTTAGTAGTGCCTCCTCTCCTTTTCGTCAGTTGTTCTGCTGAGCCCCGCTTCCTCCCGGGGCCACGTGTGGCTCATGTCGCCCTATTTTGAGTTTATTGTGTAGTGGAAGGTATAGTTGGGGCCTTGTAGCTGGCAAGTATTATATAAATCTTTTGTATTCATAAAGGATCTGTAGACACAATGTGGGTAATGTACTTGTGTATTTTGGGTAGTAAGTGTACGGTTCGGAATCGTGGTCCACGTTGTTAATGTTGTATGTATTTTGTAAGTATTTGGTATCATGTGTTGGTAATGATAAAAAGTGGAAATGAATTCAAGCTGTAAGTTTATGCTTAAGTTATAAATGGCTATTCATGAATAATGTATATTGAAATCACGGGGTAACACGTGGGATAGGAAAGGCAAATCAGGTTCACTTGACCGGGTTCATTCGGTTAGGCGCCGATCTCGTCCCACGACTTTGAGACGTGACATTAGGTGCAGTAAGCAGTATGTAACTAGGAGTAATAATCGAGATTGAGGTCCGATGTTTATAAGGATGTCATGAGCTCGGAAGAGCAAGGAAAAGTGATTTGAAAGTTCGGTGTAAGCTAGTGTTATCTTCAGTGTCACCTGAGATTGATATTCGGTGAAAGAGGCTTTGTACCCTGGTCATGGGTTCTTGATGTGTTTTGCGGCCTTAGTGTGGTCAGTGTTATGGATGGGCAGACTTGTTGCCTTGTGTGGAAGTTCGTGGAAGCATGACCGTGAAAAGATTGTATAAAGTGTGACATGTAGTCACTTGGTGGATTTCAGATTTGGACTGAGTATAAGGAAGTGCGATGTTTCTTAATTGAGAATTTATGCCTGGAAGGTGTTCAGTTTATTTGGTTGTGGATTATGGGGTGTTTGTCCCGACTATGATGGTTGTTCTTGCGTATTATGAGAGAAAGTGGGTTAATGTGGACCCAGGTAAAACCTATTAGCTTAGTTGGTGCGAGCAAGGTGGCTCGATGCTTGTGGATGGATTTAGATACGATTATGGGCTCTGCACGAGCCAGGCATGTCCCTTTCAGTAGAGCGCTTTTCATGGAAAGGTATCAGAATAACAGGTGTTGTTCCGTCTTCATCGAATTCATGTGTTATTGTGATTGTACCGCGCGAGTTGTGAAACGGCTTGATAATTTCCTATGTGTTGAGGTCCCACGTAGTGGGGATGTTATGTGAGCAAGATAGCTTTTGAGATCTAGAGTGTGTGTGTGTGTGTATATATATATATATATATATATATATATATATATATCGCACCTCGTTGTGCTTGAGTTATGTAGCCTACGGCTTTATCAGTTTCCCCAGGATGGTATTATGAACTTAGCGTGCTTATGATCGATATGTATTTATAGTCTTGTGTTTTATTTCCTATTTTCTGGTAAGAATTCATATGAATTGCGTGAGCTGAATAGTTCCTTCCTGAGTCGTTTCTTATTATCAAGTTCGAGTTATGGTCTATTGGCGCGATGTGGTATTATGTGAGGCTGTTGGCCATGTTTGGGGTGATTTGTTGTCTGAGCAGTTCATACTGGGTGAGACGAGATTATCGGATCAGGGATCAGTGCGATGAGGTTATGTGAAGTGTATATTAAAGAACAAATACCATTATTCAGGTTCATAATGAAGTGATGATTCTAGTCAAGATGAGGTATTCAAGGATTTGTTAACTCTGCAATTGAGTATGAATTTCTGCGCATTTCCTCCATTGTGGTGGTATCGTCAGCATTATAGCAGGATGTATGTATATATCATGAGGTGCATTGGGAGAATCAGAGTCGTGGAATTTGGATATTAAGGTTCAGGGAGCGTCATTGTGGTTAGATAATGAATCTTGCGGTGCATGGTGTTGATTCAGCAAAGGTATGCAGTCATGTTCTAGTATGTCATGTGGTAGTTGATACGGTGTTTATATATGTTGGAACTAGGCCTGGCAGAGAAACTTTAAGTGTTTGAATGAATTCTGAGCTTATTATATGGAAAAAGAAGAAATCTCCAGATTTGATCAAGCTATTGTGCTCAACTGGGTTGTGGTAGCACGAGTAGGTGCTCGAGGTGTTAAACAGTGATTTCAGGTAACTCCAGAGCAGTTCTTAGCATGTTCGAGGACGAACGTCGGTTTAAGTGAGGGAGAATGTAACAACCCGACTGGTCGTTTTTGAGCTCTAGCGCGTCGTTCAGTGGTTTGAAGTCGTGAGCAATTTCGTTTCAGGTATTATGAACCGTGGGCATGGTCGGAATTGAATTCCAGGAAGTTTAGAATTTATTTGGAAAGAAAATTTCTCATTTTAGAAGCCTTAAGTTGGAGAAATAAACTAAGATTGGAATTTTGAGTAAATGACCTCCGAATCAAGATTTGAAGGTTCCAGTAGGTTCGTATGATGATTTTGGACTTGGGTGTATGTCCGGCTCGGGGTTTGGATAACCCGGGAGCGCTTCTGCGTATATTGTGGAAGTTAGCATTTTTGAAGGATTTCATGAATTTGGGCTTGAAGTGCATATCAGTGAGGTTGATTTTCGTTTGAGATTCCGAGTCTGGGAGTAGCTCTGTATGGTGATTCTGGAATTGGGAGCGCGATTGGAAGTGAATTCGGATGACCGTAGGTCATTTTGGGGTCATTTGGCTAAAGATAGAAATTTGAAGGTTTTTGAAGAATTCGACTGGAAGTGGGAATTTTGATATAGAGGTCGGAATGCAATTCCGGAAGTTGGAGCAGTTCTATAATGTTGAATATGACTTGTGTGCAAAATTTGAGGTCAATCGGGTGTGATTTGATAGGTTTCGGCGTCGGATGTAGAAGTTTAAAATTCTAGGTTCTTAAAGAATTTGATTTGGGTGCGATTCGTGATTTCGGCGTTATTTGATGTGATTTGAGGGCTCGAGCAAGTCTGTGTCATGTTTTAGGACAGGTTGGTGTGATTGGACGGGGTCTAAGGGGCCCCCGGGTGGATTCCGGGTGATTGACGGATCAATATTTGAAGTTGGAGAAGGCTGAAGGTTGCTCTCATCTAGTGTAATCGCACCTGCGAGACTTTGACCGCAGGAGTGAGATTGGAGCTGGAGCTGAGGGACCGCAGGTGTGGGAGTTTGGTCGCAGGTGCGAAGAGGGATCGCAAAAGCGGGAGTTACTGGGGTGAGTCAGAGCCGCACCTTCTATGGAATTTTCGCAGGTGCGGAGCCACATGAGCGGCTATTGCACCTGCAAGTGCGAAAATAGCTGGAGGCAGTGGGGTGTTTTAAGAACGGATTTTTGGCCATTTCTCTCATTTTGGTGTGGCGATTTTGGGAGCTTCAAGAGGGGGATTTTCAGCAAGCATCACTAGGTAAGTGAATTCTTCCCAGTCCTAAGTTAAATATGTGATCTTGCATGGATTTGAACATGAAAATTGGTAGAAAATTTGGGAAATCTTTGAAGAAACCAAGAAAATGTAAATTTGGAATTTAGCCACGAACTTGAGTATGGAATGTAGAGTAAATTGCATGATTGAACTAGTAGGGCTATGGGTAGAATGTAACTTCGAGAATTTTGAATTTTCGGGCACGTGGGCCCGAGGGCATTTTGGTCATTTCTCCGAGCGGGGTTGGGGAAGTATATAATCTGAATTTGTTGCGAGTATTAGGATGAATTTCATTGTTTGACGTTATGTGGTAGTTTCAAAGCATTGTGCGTCTGTTGGAATCATCGGAAGGGCTTGGAAGCCGGTGTTGGAATTTCGGAGCGAGGTAAGTCTTCTTTCTAACTTTGTGAGAGGGGATCGTCCCCCCTAGGTGAATTAATTCAATACATGCTATTATCTTCGGGGTCTACGTACGCACGAGGTGACGGGAGTCCGTGCGTAGCTACTATTATGTCATGTCCGGGTAGTCTAGGACCCACAAGCATGCCTTACGTGTTATACCTATAATCCTGCCTGTAATATTAAACTGCTAATGTAATCGAAGACGTAATTGAATATCTAGAAGAAAACTAGAGTTCATCTTGTTAGTCTTCTAAAAAGAGAATTTATCTCTCTATGGATATTTCTGTACCTGGACTAGGTTGTATCGTGGAATGTCATTAAACTTGACAAATGCGTTTAAAAAACAAATGATTTCAAAACCTATATTTCATGTTTCCTATAATAAGAATTTTACCACTTTCCTGAGAAAACTATTTTCTTGATAAATACGGATTTAATGTGTGGAAATGTGTCAACACCTGAGTCGCATGTATAATTCGAGAGCGGGGGGAGCTTTATAATATCTAGTATAAGTGTGTCAGCACTCGAATCACAGGTATGATTCGCGATCGAGGGAAGCTGTATGGTAATTTGGCATAAATGTTTCTACACCCGAGTCGCAGGTATGATTCGCGAGCGGGGGAAGCTTTATAATATTCAGTATAAGTCTGTCAGCACTCGAATTGCAGGTATGATTCGCGATCGAGGGAAGCTTTATGGTAATTTGTTATAAATGTGTCAGCACCTGAGTCGTAGGTATGATTCGCGAGCGGGGGAAGCTTTATAATATTCAATATAAGTGTGTCAGCACTCGAATCGCAGGTATGATTCGCGATCGAGGGAAGCTTTATGGTAATTTGTTATAAATGTGTCAGCACCTGAGTCGTAGGTATGATTCGCGAGCGGGGGAAGCTTTATAATATTCAGTATAAGTGTGTCAGCACTCGAATCGCAGGTATGATTCGCGATCGAGGGAAGCTTTATGGTAATTTGTTATAAATGTGTCAGCACCTGAGTCGTAGGTATGATTCGCGAGCGGGGGAAGCTTTATAATATTCAGTATAAGTGTGTCAGCACTCGAATCGCAGGTATGATTCGCGATCGAGGGAAGCTTTATGGTAATTTGTTATAAATGTGTCAGCACCTGAGTCGTAGGTATGATTCGCGAGCGGGGGAAGCTTTATAATATTCAGTATAAGTGTGTCAGCACTCGAATCGCAGGTATGATTTGCGATCGAGGGAGGCTTTATGGTAATTTGTTATAAATGTGCCAGCACCCGAGTCACAGGTATGATTCGCGAGCAGGGGAAGCTTTATAATATTCAGTATAAGTGTGTCAGGACTCGAATCACAGGTATGATTCGCGATCGAGGGAATCTTTATGGTAATTTGGTATAAATGTGTCAGCGCCCGAGTCGCAGGTACGATTCGCGAGCGAGGAAAGCTTTACACCTATCTAGTGATTAGATATTCCTTCGACTCCGGCCGGTTTTCTTATCCTTGTGTGTGCATGACTATTTGGTACAGTTTTATTGATATTGGCCTGACATGTATTTGGGAAAAAAAAGTGTACTTTGTTGTTTATTCTCGGTAGTTACCAGGAGTTCTGTACTTGATATGTATTCGCTGCTCACTGTCTTACATGTCTACTATATTTCACCATATTCTGCCATAAATTATATTGTTGAACCCTAGTGAGTGTCTAATGCGACCTCTCGTCACTACCTCTCTGAGGTTAGGCGGGAGACTTACTGAGTACATGTTGTTTTTGTACTCATGCTACACTTGTTGTGCATTTTTGTTGCACAGGTACTTTCATGGCGATTGGAGGATTCAGAGACTTAGCGAGCTGCATCATCCGGAGGCGATCTGCAGCCGACGGAGTCTCCCTCGAACTGTATTTACTTTCAGTTTATACTCCCTTGTCCAATTTGTATTTCAGACAGGCTTTGTGATGTTTGTATAAATTGTTAGAAATTGCTCATGTACTTGTGACACTAGGTTCTGGAGTAGGTAGGGATGTGTTGGGTTGTAGTTGTTATGGTGTAGTATCCAAACCCTTGTTTTTAACTAACAGGCTTTTATTTGGTTGATATGTAATAAAGTGAAAGAAAATATTTTTCATAAATGTCAAAAATCGGAAAGTTATTTCAACTAATTAAGGGGTTGGCTTGCCTGATAGTGGTGTCCAGCGCCATCACGACTCGTAGATTTTGGGTCGTGACAAAAATAGACCAACAAATCTTAATTTCCTCGAGTCAATGTTAAACATGACACTTACCTCTTTTCGCAATCAAATCAATAACCAACCACAACTTTTCCTTCAAATAAGCCTCCACACTTATCAAATCTAGTCAAATATAGTTCAAACAACTCAAAGTAAGCTTTAGAAACTACCCACAAGTGAAAAGACTCGGCCTTTAACTAAATTGGAAAAGTCAACACAAAGCTCGCTTGGTAAATATTTGAGATTCAAACCAATTTTTGATACCCATTTAACCCCGAGTCCGATTATGTGATCTGTTTCGAAATCTGACCTCAATTCAGTGCCTAAATCTCAATTTTACCAATTTCCTAAATTCTACCTAAAACCTCTAATCTCTACCTTTAAACTATTAGATAATAAAAACCAATAGATGATTATGAAAATATATCAAAACTAGTTGAAAAGCACTAACCAATGAAGTTGAGATGAAAATCTCTTAAAACATCTCACTAATCCGAGCTCTAGTTTTAAGAAATGTTGAATGATAATAAAATCCTATTTTTCATCTTTTATTTAACTAGGGGTAAGGTGTTCTTCGCGGTTACGGAGCACCTGTCGCGTTCGCGAAGCACACGGCCGGTTGGCCTTCACGTTGGCGAGGTCTTCATCGCATTCGGGAAGGCATTCCCCAGCCAAGCCACAACATTCACGACCTATAGGTCCCTTTCTGTATGAAGAACCCATTCGGCCTTTCTGAGCCATCCCAAACCTACGTGTTCGCGTAGGGTCTACCGTGTTCGCAAAGGTCATTCCCCCTAAGCCTTCGCGTTCGCGTAGAACAACCGGCCCCAGCCGCATATTTCCCCTTCGCGGTCACGATAGTGGCTTCGCGATCACAAAGCACTAATACACTAGCAGAAAAATCAGCAACTCAACAAGTCCAAATATGGTCCGTAATTAATCTGAAACTCACCGAGGCCCCCGATTCCAATCCTAACATGCACACAATTGTAATGACATAATATAAACTCGCTCGCTACATTAAATCATCAAAATAACATTAAATAACAAGAATCAATAATCTTTCACATAATGCGTCGAAACGCGCTCGGGTCACCTGGAACCCCAACCAAATGTGCTTATAAGTCTAAAAATATCATATGACCCTACGGGAATCATTAAGACACCGACCTGAGATCGTTTACCAAAGATATTGAGTGTCAACTCTAGCCTCATTTTAAGTCAAAAATCTCATTTTCTTTTAAATTTCACATAAACGCTTTCTAAAAAGAGATACGGACCACACACGCAAACCAATAAATATCAAATGAAGCTATGAGATGTCTCAGAATATGGAATTAAGGCTAGTAGACAAAACGACCCATCGGATCGTCACACGTGGATTTTGCAATGTAAAAATAAATTATTAATTTTCCTTTTTTATAGAGTTAACATAAGATACAACTGCAAGGCATCATCCATTCATGTATTAGGAATACTGGAATCATAGTTGATTCATTGTTGAAGTTTAAGAGATTTTTTATACTTTTTATTGATAAGGAAAGAATTAGTGATAAGGAAAGAATTAGAGTTTAATTAGGAATGTGTAATA
>ML422071.1:15065-34519 GCA_005239525.1 Nicotiana knightiana | reverse complement strand
AGTCAAAACAAATTCAAATTCAATACAAATAAACGCATACCTGCGCATGTGATGTGGAGCCATAACTCAGTCGGCGCCCACTATACAAATCTCGGGTCAATCCCATGATAATTAATTGACCCAATGGGGTCATTTGCGAGGGCACTTGAGTGAGATAAATTCCATGGTTGTAAGATGGCATGTCCGTTCCATCCATGACACCTGTCATATCATCATCAACATCATCCGCAGGAGCCTCAACACCCCCTAGCTAGGGACTACCTCCTCTCCTGCCACGACCACGTCGTCCGGCACCACCAGGTCGTCGGGCGCCACGAGGCCGTGGGACACCACGACCTCGCTGGTACTGCGCTGGGTCTATGTAATCAGCCTCGTGTGCCAAACGCTGATCCGATCGGGCTCGCTATAGTGTCTGAGTAGCCATATCCATAAATCACTGACTATACTGTTANTCATGTTTTATAAATAAGTTATTGTACAAATTAATTATATATATGTATATTTATATATTTGGGTTCCGGGCTCGATATTTTGAGGCCCAGTCGCACCAAATTAACATTAGTAATTATGTATGTCTCAAACTTTATTATTTTTATAATTTTAATTCATGTTTTATAAATAAGTTATTGTACAAATTAATTATATATATGTATATTTATATATTTGGGTTCCGGGCTCGATATTTTGAGGCCCAGTCGCACCAAATTAACATTAGTAATTATGTATGTCTCAAACTTTATTATTTTTATAATTTTAATTCATGTTTTATAAATAAGTTATTGTACAAATTAATTATATATATGTATATTTATATATTTGGGTTCCGGGCTCGATATTTTGAGGCCCAGTCGCACCAAATTAACATTAGTAATTATGTATGTCTCAAACTTTATTATTTTTATAATTTTAATTCATGTTTTATAAATAAGTTATTGTACAAATTAATTATATATATGTATATTTATATATTTGGGTTCCGGGCTCGATATTTTGAGGCCCAGTCGCACCAAATTAACATTAGTAATTATGTATGTCTCAAACTTTATTATTTTTATAATTTTAATTCATGTTTTATAAATAAGTTATTGTACAAATTAATTATATATATGTATATTTATATATTTGGGTTCCGGGCTCGATATTTTGAGGCCCAGTCGCACCAAATTAACATTAGTAATTATGTATGTCTCAAACTTTATTATTTTTATAATTTTAATTCATGTTTTATAAATAAGTTATTGTACAAATTAATTATATATATGTATATTTATATATTTGGGTTCCGGGCTCGATATTTTGAGGCCCAGTCGCACCAAATTAACATTAGTAATTATGTATGTGTCAAATTCAATATTTTACTCATATTTTATAAATAATTTATTGTACAAATTATATATATTTGGGTTCCGGTCATGATATTTTGACGCCCAGTCGCACCAAATTAACATTAATAATTATGTATGTTTCAAATTCAATATTTTTATAATTTTAATTCATGTTTTATAAACAAATTATTGTACTAATTTGGTGCGGCTGAGCCTCAAAATATCGAGCCCGGAACCCATATATATATATATATTTGAGGCCCAGTCGCACCAAATTAACATTAGTAATTATGTATGTCTCAAACTTTATTATTTTTATAATTTTAATTCATGTTTTATAAATAAGTTATTGTACAAATTAATTATATATATGTATATTTATATATTTGGGTTCCGGGCTCGATATTTTGAGGCCCAGTCGCACCAAATTAACATTAGTAATTATGTATGTCTCAAACTTTATTATTTTTATAATTTTGTGTATTGTACAATTATTAACTTAATTGTACAAAGTTTGCATTTTCGACTACCAGTGTAAGATACTTAAACTAAAGTATTTATACGCTACAATACTACACATTACTACGCTACAAGGCTCTACATTTTACTACGCTACAAGGGTCTGCATTTTACTACGCTAAAAAGGTCTAGATTTTACTACGCTAAAAAATAATCTAAACGAAACATGAACAACAAATAAATTTAATTACTAATAAAACACAAAACGACATGAAACACATATATATAAAAATAATTATTAAGTCCGGATAAATTTTAACATACTAGTTTCGCCAAAAAATAACACAAAACGAACCGGATAAATTTAACACAGTAGTTTCGCAAAAAAATAACAAAAAACGAAATAGAACACATACAAATCAAAAAATATGCATTATTATTAAAGTTTCAACATATAATAAAACGAAATACCTCGAATAAACTAAAATTTTGACTCCGAAAATGTGTATCCACAACAATACGATGCTCTACTTGAAAGTGGGACCAAAACTCTTCAATTTTTATGTGACGGGGGGGACCCAAAATTTTATTTTTTTTAAAAAAATGGGCAGAATCGGGGGTGGGGGACCAAATGAAGAAGAAGGATATTAAAAAATGGGGGAAGAAGGAGGAGGGCTCGTTCTTAAAGACGACGACGCAATTACCTAGAAAATAGGTATAACGCCACATACTATGGCGTTATACCTGTGTCTGACAGATTCAGAAGGTATAACGCCATAGTATATGGCGTTATACACTAACGGCACAGTTACCGTTAGTGTATAGCGCCATATACTATGGTGTTATACATAGATCCGTTCTATATTTTTTTTGGACTTATTTTAGTTTTATTTGTCCAAATATAGCCTACATGGGTTCCGGGTTCCTATCCTTATATATAAGGGCCAAAGATTCCACTAACAAGGTAGACCCAATTTTGTTATAACTAACTTATAACAAACACTAAATAAATAAATGTAAAAGAAATTATTTACATAGTTATATTACAAAATTATCCCCAATACATCTTTCCAGAAGTTCACAGTTGTATCCTTTTGATTAAGCTCACGTGTTTTCATCTTGACTCTTCAAAATAAACCCCCATAAACACTTGGTCAAGTTCAGACAATAATAGTTAGGTTATGTCTTCTCTAACTTGTCTCTTCCAACTTTCTCTGTAAATTATCAGTGCCGAAAATGCTAGAAATATTTGTATCGTCAATACTCCCCCTCAAGTGGGAGGCCCAAGAACAGACTCCCAACTTTCCCAACAGTGAACGATGAAGAGGTCTACCTAAAGTTTTCGTGAAAAAATCAGCAAGTTGAGCGGATGAGGTATGAATGACAAAGAAATCAATCCACCCAGTAATTTTTTCACGAACGAAGTGGCAATCAAGCTCGATGTGCTTCGTTCGTAAGACCGAGTTTTTTGCTATGTGAATTTCCGCCTATTATCTTAGTGAAGAGGAACAGGTAATGATGGCGGAGCAGTAAATCTTGAAGCAATCTAACGACCCAAGCAATTTCTTCGACAAGCCGACGCATAGATCGATATTCGTCCTAAGCCGATGAAAGGGTAACAACGGGTTGTTTCTTGGATTTCCAAGAGATGGGAGATCCACCCAAGCTGATAAAGAATCCAGTCATGGAACGACGGGTGTCAGAGCAAGAAGCCCAGCCAAAATCGCAAAAAGCCAGAAGCTGATATGATTTCTCAGGTGACATAAACAATCCCAGACCAGGATCTTTACAGAGATATCGGAGTGTATACAGAGCAGCCTGATAGTGACCACAACATGGCGTCTGCAGGTATTGACTGAGTGATTGAATAGCAAAAGAAAGGTTCGGCATTTTAGTGGTCAAAAAAATTAATTTTTCGATAAGTCTTCTGTACACAATTGGATTAGGAAGAGGATTTCCACAAGCAGAGCTAAGTTTCAAAGAAGGGTCCAAAGGTATAGAAGCAGGCCGAGATTCCAAGCAATCAAATTCTGTAAGTAACCCTAAAGAAAACTTTCTTTGTGTTACGAGCACATAATTCTCTAAATTTTTATCTGATTACATTTGCAATTCTGCCTACTCTGATTATGTTTCCCCTAATTCCCCTTGTTTCCCGCTACATTCTTTTTCTTTTGCTGCTTTTAAGTTCTTATAATCAAAACCTTGTTACCTCTATTTGCCAAATGCATGAACCAAATTCTTACCAGCAAGCGGTTTTGCTCTGATACCATGAAGAGATTTAAGAAATTCATTGCAGAAAAATTTTCCTTGTATTGATTTTCTGTGTATTCTGTACAATGTATAACTATCCTTATATACAAGAGCCAAAGATTCCATTGACAAGGCAGACCCAATTTTGTTATAACTAACTTATAACAATCACTAAATAAATAAATAAATGTAAAAGAAATTATTTACATAGTTATATTACAAAATTATCCCCACTAAATCTTTCCAGAAGTTCACAGTTATATCCTTTTGATTAAGCTCACGTTCTTCATCTTGACTCTTCAAATAAAACCCTCATAAACACTTGGTCAAGTTGAGGCAACCATAGTTAGGTTATGTCTCCTCTAACTTGTCTCTTCCAGCTTTAATCTGTAAATTACCGATGCCGAAAATGCTAGAAATATTTGTACTGTCAATAAATATTAACTATGTATTGGATTATCAATGTTTCGTCAAAGTTATTAATATTGTTCGCCTTCTGATTAATTTTCCTATTATTTTCTTTGTCCAAGAGCAGTTGCAACCCTGATAAATGGTAGAAGCAGACCTCTGTAAGTCATAGGCGGAGCCAGAATTTCAAGTTTATGGGTTCGGAATTTTAATCGCCTTAACTGGGTTCTAAATTAATAATTTATACATATTTAGTGAATTTTTTAAGACAAATACAAAATTCGAACCAAAGCTATTGGATTTCGTTGAACCCACTCTCGACACTCTAGCTCTGTCCGCCATTCAATGCTAAACGATAATCAATTGACTTATTGTGTTTGAAATATGTTATTTGTACTTATTTAGTAAATCTTTTTATACATACACATGATTCGACCTAAAGTATATACATTCAAACTTCTCTATAATAGTTTCGTTTGTTCTGAATACTTTTGGTTGTTATAGCGAAGTGCTGTTATAGTGAACATATATTATAACATAACATGAAAATTGGTTCCGATAAAACTTGACTTTTATAGAAAAATGTTATTATATAGGGATATTGTTACAGAGAGGTCACTGTATATAATTGTAGCAAAGGTGATGTATCACCCTTTTTAAAACCAACTGACTATCTATCTCTTCTTTTTTTCCTTTTCTTTATTTTCTTTTCTCCTTACTGATTTAGTTTACACTTGAGACTCTCTTTGATTCCCTACTTCAATTATATTCTCTATAGAAGTGTTTAAGTACAGTTTAAATCAACTCAATAATTTCCCAGAGTACTCTGTTTGGTTATCAACCTTTATTATACTCTTTTAATCATTTATCTCAATTTATGTGATAAACTTTTCTGTTTAGTTTTCCCCAACAAAAATAATACTTTTCTATATTCTAAAGTAGTTTTATTTTAAGCTTTTAATTTTACTCCTAATGTCTCTTAATCTTATTCTTACTTTAACTTTACTCTTAATAATTTAAAGACAAACAAATATTTATGACTTGTTTTAAATAAAAGGTTTGTTTTAAAAATAATAATCTTATGCTTAGTTAAAATGCATCACATAAAATGGGACCGATTGAATATTAGATAATTCTAGGGTTTGGCAGATTGGTTAGGGTCGGTTATAGAGCTCGTTAGGATTCTAGCTAGGGGTTTAGGTAAGAGACACAAAGAAATTAAAGTAGACAAATAATTGCAAGTATAGGTGGAGCTATTGAGGTTTTGTCTTTATTTTTATTTTTAGTTTATTTTTATTTTTATTTTTATTGAAATTCAATGCGTTGAATTTGCCAGCGAAATCAAATAAGTAACACTTGTCATTTGCTCTAAAACTAACTTAATCATCAGCAAAAGTTTATTTTTATAACTAATATTAATAATTGGTGGCATTTGTTTACACAAAGAATGTTAAAAAACACTCTGATTTCAAAAAGAAAATATTTTCGAACTATTTTTCATTTTTGGAAAGCAAAAAAGGATATTAAGATTTTTTTAGCCCACTGAATGAACTATTTTAACCCGCAAATATATACATTAAAAAGCTCTTTTTTTCCCAAGTTAATTATTGAAAACTATTTTGAGGAAAAATCAAAGCACTTCATTATTGAGTAGACAATTTTATGTTCAGCCAATCAAAGTAATAAATGTCTGCATTACAATTTTAAAAAGTATATAATAATTCCTTGATCTCTCTCTAGCCTATATCATCTATTTATAGAAACTTAAATGCCAAATATTCATATATACACCATAGTGTGAAACTATATATACCATTGAGTGAGAAAATTATGGACATAGAAATGGAAGAAATATATTGGGAAAGGCCAGCAAGTCCAAGCTCACAATATTTGAATAGCTCGAACTTGTCTCTATCTGTTATTGCTGTTTTGGAATCAAAAATTCCAATTGAAATTGAAAATTCTAAGGTCTTTTCCTTACTTAAGGATGTCTTCTTGCCTATAAATCCACGTTTTTCCTCAATCATGGTATGGTGCACTCTCTTTCTCTTAACTTATGCTTCATATATAGTCAAACCTCTGTATAACAGCCTCGTTTGTTCCGAATATTTTTGGATATTATAGCGAAGTGTTGTTATAAAGAATATATATTATAACATAACATAAAAATTAGTTCCAAAAAAGAATTTGACTTTTATAAGAAAGTGTTGTTATATAGGGATGCTATTATAGAGAGCCCGTAAAAATTATGTGTGTGTGTATATGGTAGGGTTTATGAGGAGAACAAGCTAATAGGCTAAATTATGGGGGAATCCGATCCAATAGAAATATTACACAAATTTACTACAAGAATATGGAAAAATTACGGTAGACGCCAAAGATATACACTTTATTTATTATTTGTAGCTATATTTTTAGAAAATTACTATACTTAGCTATATTTAAATTTTATAGAAATTCAATTATTGTATTAAAACAAGAGATCAATTGTTTTGAACTAAAACAAGAGAGCAACAAGCTCTCGTTGTTTAATTGGTTAGAGTGCCTGTTCAGTAAACGGAGGTCTTGAGTCGACTCTCCGTGAGAGCATTCTATTTATTCTTGTATTTCTCTTTTTTCGCGTTGGTTGTATTAGTTGCGCTAACGAATACATTCGATACAAGTTGTATTCGTTGCGCGTGTGAATACAAGTGATACAAGTTGGTAACAATCGAACAGTAGTTACTAATGATAATTTCTTTTTTTCAGGCTACTAATTCTACTTATTATTACCTTTTAATGGTGTTATAATGTATTTCTTATGCTTCCTATATATAAGCTTCTACTAATTATACTATCTTCTCTAATAGGTCACAGAAAAGAAAGGTGCAAGGAAATGGAAGCAAGTTGAAGTAAATATCGAAGACCATGTAAAAACCCCAGTATTTCCAGCTGAACAATCACTTATTTTCTACGACGAGTATTTTTCCAATTACCAATCAAAATTAGCTATGGATCCATTCCAACAAAATAAACCATTATGGGAAATTCACTTATTAAAATACCCAACAAGTAACGCAGCTGGAAATTTAGTTTTCAAGTTACATCATTCACTTGGAGATGGATATTCATTAATGGGAGCATTACTTTCTTGTTTACAAAGAGTTGACAATCCTTCACTTCCTTTAACATTTCCTTCACGTCAAAAGACAATTTTGAGTACCAAAAATAGAGCTATTAATATTGTGAAATGTGTGCCTAATGTTATTATGAAACTTGTGAATACTGTTCAAGATTTTGGGTTGAGTGTTCTGAAAAGTACGTTGATTGAAGACGATCGGACGCCGATTAGATCCGGCGATGACGGAGTTGAGTTCCGGCCGATTGAGATTGCTACTACAACCTTTTCTTTAGAGAGCATTAAACAGATCAAGGCCAATCTCAAAGTGGTAAGTTTCTCAACATATATATTCTTGGTTTATATATATATATATATATATATAATTTTTTTTTTTTTTTTTTTTTGTTTCTCGCCCGGTGTCCGGTATCTGTTTGTATTGGAGCCCGATTATATTCGGATTCGCGCCACGTAAGGTCCCATTCAATGGGAAGCGCTCCCTACCAAGGATTTTTCCATAGCCAGGGCTCGAACCCGAGACCTCTGGTTAAAGGAAGAGCAGCTTCATCCGCTGCACCACATTCTTGATTTATATGGTATTTCTAATAGTTTGCAGGAATGAAATGGTAAATTAAGAAAAAGACATCTAACACTTATATATGCACATCTTTGATAATTTGAATGAATGATTTAACTTATACCCATATAGTGTAACGCATCATTGTAGTTTAATCACTCTCTTATTCGGATAGCTTTGTGGTATATATGCAATTTGTGTAACTTGGGATTCAGGGATTCCTATCTATCATAGCTTGCAAATTGAGGGTTTAAGTTTTATTGGCTCAACCTTAAGAAAATGGGTTCAGACCTATTATTTATTGTAATTTTTCTGAATTTATATATATAAATTTATGTTATGCGTCGAAAGTACTGGATTCGGATGAACCTGGTGTCCGAACGCTACATTCGCCACTGTCTGTTTTGACTTAGTTGTTTAATAAATATTTGCTGCCTTAAAACATCTATTATATCATGTTAGTATTATTTTTATCAAGATACCAATTAATGTTTATTATTACAATTTTTTATAATCAATTTCGTTAAATAAATATTGTTTACAACAGCTAAGGGGTTGATCTATCTTAGACAAGTAATAATTGCCAGGCATTAATAACAAACCTACTATATTATGCCACATTGAAAACATTTTATTACAGATTATGCTAAATGTTCGCATTAAAAGAAAATCTTCGGTGAGAAATTAACTCTAAGATTTTATCGGCCGTCTTTCGCAGGCCTAATGGTATCGTAGACATTAATTTGAGGAATTTAACTTGTATTTAGTGATGATGCAAATGAATATTTACTTTTTGTGTTTTAATTCCTTTTTTTCTGGGCCAGGAAATGAACTAGTGTAAAGAAAATAGTGCCACGTAGAACGAAATGGAAGGAGTGTACACTTACGGGCCAAAGCTAGTCTTTCCGCTGCATGTTCTGTTGAACCCAGTAGCTTAAAAAGACTACAATTCTGAATTCATAAATTTCAAAGATTTCGTTATTTTAATTACCAGCATAATTGTTTTTGCTTGTTTTCTGAATGTTTGCAGACAATAAACGACGTGATTACTGGAGTAATAATATATGGCACAAGACTTTACATGCAAGGAATAAACAAAGAAACTAGCAATGGAAAATGCACTGCACTGGTTTTATTCAATACTAGAGCTGTTGGAGGTTACAAATCAGTAAGTGAAATGATTAAACCTAATTCAGAAATGCCGTGGGGAAATCATTTCACTTTCTTGCCTGTTTCATTTCCAAAGTTAACTTCAACTGATTCACTTAATCCTCTTGGATTTGTTCAAAAAGCCCGTCGTATTATTAAGAGGCAAAGGAATTCTGCATCTGTTTTTCTCACCGGTAGGCTGCTTGAAATCTTGAGAAAAGTTGAAGGTACTGAGGTATGTCTAGTTAAATGAATTTCGTAGCTAATTTGTTGTTAAATCGCTCGTAGCTAACATAATTTTTTGATAATTTGTAGCTAATTCGTCGCTAATCCTGATTAGCGACGGATTTTGTTGTTTAGCTACAAAATTTGTCCGTCGCTAATTTACATACTCAGTATTTTCCCCACACCGTGGGACCTGGGGAGGATAGTGTGCACGCAGATCTTACCCTTACCTTGTGAGGATAGAGAGGATGTTACCAATACACTCTCAACTCAAGAAGTATAAGCACAACATTAATAAAAAAATATAAACAAAAAGAGATATATAATACCACAAAATTATATGAAAGTAAGAATAAAAATAACAAAATAGTAAAGTGATAAACAATGAAAGAAAATAACGGTCCGTCGCTAATTTCTGTTTTCCTATAATTACAGACAACAGCTAAATATATTCATGCAACGTTGAAGCACACGAGCATGGGAATTACAAATCTGATTGGACCATTGGAAGAGATGGCTTTGGCAAACCACCCTGTAAAAGGACTTTACTTTGCTGTTGCTGGTGCTCCTCAGGTACTTTTTTGTGTAAAGAATTGTCAGTATAAAGTTTATGGGTTTTATATTTGTCGACAAACTCATAACTCGTCTTAATTATTAATTTTTCAATTAAATATTTATATATATTTAATAAATTTTCTATTACAAATATATGGTCTAAGCAAAATTAAAGTCGTGGGGTTCGTCCAAATACGTTCCTGATGCTCTAGCTCCGCCTCTGCATATTAAAGGTGAATCCAGAATCTAGAGCCAGTGAATTATAAGGATATGAATGCATTTTAAATTTGCTTAGATAGGATCAGAAATGAGGTTATCGCGACAAGGTGGGTGTGGCCCCTATTGAGGACAAGATGCGGGAAGCACGTCTTAGGTGGTTTGGTTACGTGAGGAGGAGGAACACAGACGCACCGGTGAGGAGGTGTAGGAGGTTGACATTGGAGGGCCTAAGGAGAGGTAGAGGCAGGCCAAAAAAAGGTGGGGAGAGGTAGTTAGTTAAGACATGTGGCAGCTTCAGCTTACCAAGTACATGACCCTTGATAGGAAGGGTAATAGAGTAGGTAGTCTAGAGTGTTCATAACAATGGTATTGGCACGTAGTCTCGCTTTCTGTTGATAGTAGATTTTTATGACTAACCATTGTTTTCTTTCATTGTTGATCACCTTACTGTCTTGTCGTTTTTATTATGCTTCTATATGGCTTTTTGGTATTGTTGCCCTTGTCTATATTTTCATTAATATAGTACTTATACTGTCCTGAGCCGAGGGTCTATTGTAAACAACTCATTTATCCTCACAAGGTAGGGGTAAGGTCTGTGTACACACTATCGTTCCCAGACCTCACTGTGTGGGATAATACTGAGTATGTTAATGTTATTGTTGTTGTTAGCATATATATATATACACGTAGTTTGAGCTGAAACAATGAATTCAGTTAAACTTATTGAACCCGCCCTTGATAATGTGTTTTGCAGAGTCTATCAGTGACAATGGTGAGTTATGTGGACAAGCTTAGAGTTGCAATTGTAGTGGAGAAAGGATTTATAGATCCAAACAAGTTAAAGTCTTGCATTGAGTATTCCTTTGATACCATTTTCAATGCAGCAGTACTTACGTCATCAACTGTGGAGATTTAGGAACAAGTACACAAGCTCGTACAAGTGTCCTATTTATTTTTTAATTTAATATTCGTGTTTTAAGTATATTTTTTTGTGTGTTTTAAGTATTTCGGGGGTTTTAAATTAATACCAAATCAAATTAAACTAAATTCATATTAATTTGTCTCTTATTCAATGTAGTGCCTTAAAGTTTCCTTAAAGTTTCTTGACGATGCTTTCGCCTTTTGATTAATCCTTAACAATAATTTATGTCACTTTTTATTTGTCCCATTTTATAGTACTATTTGGGAATTAAACATTTTCTTTCTTTGATTACGAGTTTTAAACATTTTGATTATAAAGGATTTGGAACATTATACAGAAAATAATTTAGAGAAAAAGAGATAAATAAGAAAAAAGAGGTATTTTAGGATGCCTCGCTCTTATAATTGTTCTTCGTAACTTACCAGCCTTGAACTCTTGATCTTATGGTGTGGAAGAAACTTCCTCAACCGTTATGACAAAGAGTGATCAGTGTCCTTTTATCAACAATTTCATTTGTTTACCAAAGGCCCAGTGTATTAAAATGTAATCGAAATAGTCGCTCGTCTAATTTTTTAACTAAAAATCACCAATGAATATATAACATATATAATTCATATATAATTTGTATATAATGAATGTAGAACATATGTATATCGACTAGAAAAAGTAAATATTGAATCTGATCGACTATTTCTGTAATAATCCCCCATGACGACACGATTAAGAACAATTCATGTTTATTGAATGGATCTTTATACAAATAACTGTAAGTTTTACTGTTTACTTTTTCAAGAAGGTATACATAGATCATTCATCATACACTATTATACATGAATTTTATATATTATATATTCGCCGGTTCATCTATATATTATTAAAAGGAGAGGATAAAGCCCTCTCATTAAGTCAAGTGGCATCATAAGAAAAAGTCACATGGCATAAGTAGTTAATAATTGGTTATTTAGTTAATTATTAGTTATTGGTTATTATTTTTGAATTTAAATATCTATAAAATAATAAAATAAAATATTTTATAATATAAAAACGAAAATTAAAAAAAAATTATCCATCCAAATTGGAGAGTAGTTTCAAGTTGGAGTCTTTAAATTATTTTAAAATAAGAAAACTAAAATTACAAAAAAAAAAAAAGCCAATTCAAAATTTCTTTTTTCTTAATAATAATTTTTGTTTTCCTTTTTAAAAATAAAATAGTTTATTTATTCATAAAATATTATTGAGAATAATAAAATAAAATATAAAAATATTTATCTTCTATTATATTAGCTATATTTAAAAAACAAAGATAAAAAGAAAATAAGTACTCATTCAAATTGAGGAATGATTTCAAGTTGGAGTTTAAAAGTTATTTTAAAATATTATTATTATTATTATTATTATTATCATTATTGTTATTAATTATTATTATTATTATTATTATTATTATTATTATTATTATTATTATTATTATATCTATATTCTTATATATATCTATTATCTATTATCTTTATCTATTATCCATTATCTATATATCTATCTATATAGAATAACAAAGGTAAAACAATGTTAGGCTGACAAGTGGACTACCTAGAATGCTAACACATGTATAAAATTTGGACAAGTATCCAAGATAGTTGGAGTTTTTCTCTTAAGACTACAAATCAGCCAAAAAATCTCTAATTTTTTATTTTCACTCCTCCACGATTTTTCTTTCCAAGACTCCCATGATTTATGGTTTTCAATACTCCCACAATTTTTGCTTTCCTTAATTTCCTTCCCTTTATTTGTGGTAGCTAATATTAAAATAAAAAAAATAAAAGAACTCCCACTTTCTTAGTTGGCCCTATTTCACTCAACAACTATCACCTAAAAATTTTAATTTATTTCTTTTATACATAAAAGTTTTCAAAAAAAAAAAAAGACGAGTAATTCCAGTTTTTTCAACAAAATAACTGGCATCTCATCAAACATGAAGTTATTTCATCAAAGGCAAAACTGTCGGCATTATCCCATGACTGATGTACTCCCAAACATGGGCTTCCAACTAAAAAATCACTATTTTATCTGCACATCTATATATATCGGATTTATGTGCTTTATATTTTCAAAACCTTTTCAACTTCATATATTATCTACTCGAGGTTTACGAGTCTGATTAAATTACTTTGGAAATATGGCCACACAAATTCATGATATCAAACAAATTTCAGGGAACTCGATGCAATGGAATCTCATAGTTAGAGTCGTTCGAATGTGGGTAATGCTGGATCGCTTTAAGCCTGAAATACTGTATTCAATTGAATTGGTTTTACAGGATTCTAAGGTAACATATTAAACTTTCTCATAGTTTTAAACTTATTAAAACTATCGCATTCTATATTAGGAGGAAGTTTTTGATTTTTATAGGCTGCTAAGTGTTTGCGGATTTTTCATATTTACTCATAACTGTTGTAGCATTCTGGTTCTTATAGGATTGTTGATAAATATTTGTTGAATTTCGAATGCAAATTGACTGATCCTTCCGTTCTCAATAATTTTGTCTTTATTTTCAACATATCTTCGCCTGAAATTAACTCTTATAAAGACTAATACTTCACTCCTAAAACTTATATGCGACTGATGTTTTGTCTATATGCTTCTACGTTCAAGTTCTGCAGATTGGATTCATATTCCCTATGAATAAATTTATCGTATAGATTTTTATGTATATGTTGTATAACTTCTTTATATAGAATTTTGGTTTTTGATATAAAATTTTTAGGATAACTTCACTTAAGTTGCATAAATTCTCTATATAGCATTTTGGTTTTTGATATCAAATATGTAGGATAACTTTAGGCAGTGATCTCCGCTATATACGAGCTTATAATTGTGCGGTAATAATGAATATGATTTTGTAGGGTGATCGTATACATGCTTCAATCAGAAAGTATGTTGTCAAGTTTCTTAGGAACAAGATACATGAACTTCGCTTATATCGTATGAACTACTTTGTCGTCGCAACAAATAATCTGAAGTTGAGGACTACGACACACAACCTGAGGCTGACATTTACTCAAAAGACATTTGTTGAGGAAACAAATGATCCTTCATTTCATATGAACATCTTTAACTTGCGCCCTTTTGACCAACTAACAAATCAACATGATGTCGATGAGTCAGAATTACTCGGTAATTCTTCTTTTCATTTGTAAGGAAATAATGGTATTTGTAAAACTATGTGACTCACTTTTATATATATAGATGTTGTTGGTCAGGTTGTGACCTATGAAGATGTTAAGACCTACAAGCAAGGAGACGACCAAAGTTCGTTTATTAATGTTGTACTCGAAGATGATCAGTAAGTAATTAAAAAATATAAATAATATTTTATGGATAGCTTACCTATATATGTCTATATTAACCTTACCATGAAACGTATAGGAGGAACAGGATTTTGGCAACCTTATGGAGCGAACTTGTGGATCAAATTCAACATCACTTGAATGAATCTACCGATGAGCCTTTGATTGTTGTTTTCCAGCATATGAAAGCTCAAAATTTCGAGGTTTACCATATATTACATGTATTTTTCTATTTTAGTGTATAAATTTTTTTATGTCTACAATATTTATTTATTTTTCATTTGATACATAGGTAATTACTCTGTGCGTAGCTGTTGGTATCAGACAAAGATATGGATAAACTCTATGTTGCCGCAGTCTACTGACTTTAATCGAGGTTTGTCAAGTGTATAGTCCTTTTCATTATGCACACAAAATATAACAATAGTATTTATAAATAATAATTTTTGACTTATGCAAATTACTTGCAGCACGTCAATCAAACATTGAGTGAATCATTCAAACAAGTTCTCAATAAAGTTACTCTGTTAGAGATGAGTTAGACAAAGGAATTGTACTGTTTAAAACTATTAGGGATTTAGTTCAGTACACGCAAGTGAGTTTAATTAACTTTGTCAATTGTATTTACATTATGTTTTCTGTTTTGCATTTACAATAAACTTTTGTTTTTTTAAATAGGAAAGTAGCTATTGGATTGCGGAAAAATTGGTTAGTTTGGAACTTGACCGGGGATGGTCATACTTGGCATGCAACAAGTGTAGTCGAAAGGTTGATAAAGTTGGAAATAAATATTTTTTTAAGAAATGCAATAAAGAACAATTTTCATGTACTCACAGGTAATTACTATTTGTGTTTATTTAAAATCTTCTATTTATAAAAAAAAAAAGCATAAGGTTAATCAAAATTGAGTTGTAGGTATAGGCTTCAAGTTCGTGTTATGGATGGAACCGCTTTTATCTCATTGTTGCTTTGGAATCGCGAGGCTATGCAGCTTATAGGGAAGTCTGCAAAAGAATTTAAGGAAAGATTACTTGAGGTATACTACTAAAGTTAATTTGATTAACCAAAAAAATATTTCTAACCTATGAATTTTGGTATAGAATTCACTTGCGAATGCTGACTGTTCTTATCCAAGTGAACTGGACGATGTTCTTTATAAAAAATTAATGTTCAAGGTTATTATTAAGCAAGAGAATATTGAGTCTCATGTCGAAGTCTACAAAGTTCGTAAGCTTACTGATGATGATGACCTTCTAAAGGAATATATTATTCGAAGACAATATCACCATAAATTTTTTTAACTCACAAACCTCCTCACACAAAATTAAGTATAAATACTTTTGCACTCATAGAATGAATATTCTTTTTAATTTCTATTTAACAGGATCCACAGTTTTTTTATAGACAAAGCTCAAGTGGAGATAAGCTTTTCGGGAAATTTCATGAAATTTAAATTTTTACAGCATTATTTATTTGTTTAACAATTATAGTCAAAATTATGCAACTAATAACAGTATTGCTCTCCAACTGGTATTAAATTTTTTGGTTTTTCGAAGGATCTAATGGTCGAAAGTCAGCAGTCTGTTTTGCAAACTCCCATCGATAAAAGCGTATCAGAAAGTGGATCGTCGGTGTTAGAAGATGTTGATACTTGCAATGTAAAAATATCTCCTTTGAAGACGTATGACAAGAAGACTAGATCCGCTAATAAGGCATCAGCAGTAGGACCAGATGATGACTTCAATTCTCAACTCTCTAGCAACAAGGTTCGCAGGGTCATAAAGAAAGAAAATAATCTCTGATTGGTTTTACTGCAATGCGTCTAACTGTGCAATTATATATTTTTTACTTATGTCGAATGAATGTGTTGTTGTTGATATGTGATATGGTGAAATGACTCTACCTACGCAACTTCATATTTTTTTTATCAATCATGAATTCAGTTATTACTTATGTCAAATGAATTTTGTGCTATTGAAGTATTATCTGTCAGAATATTTTTGATCTGCCTTATATGTAATCTCTGCAGAGCACTTTGTGCAGTTGAAGTAGAATCAGAATATTTTTATTAAGCATTTACTAGCTAATCAGATAGATCATGTCTTTTAATATCAGAAAACGAAAATGAGGTACAACTGTTGTTAGGAACTTGCAAGCAACACAGGACTCTGACTGATTTCTCAAAAAAAATTCCAACACCTAAGTGCAATTAAGTGTGTAGAAAATATCATATCCAGAGCATATGTGTTGCTCAAAGGAGCAGTTAGCTGCAATTGTTAGTATTATTTATTAAGGAATAAAGTATCAAGATAATTCTCATAACTTAAATCAAATTATTTCTGCTTTATAAGATTTTTCTGTTAGTCGTCATAATTTTTGTTTCTGTCCAGTTAATAATCTTTGCTTTTTTCTTATTTATAGGTTTTAAAACTACCATAAAAAATAAGATAAGCATTAACTGTGGTAGATTTGCAAAATGTATAGCTATGTGCCATTGTCTAAAGATTGCAGTATTCTATTTAAATAGAATAGACAAGTTACAACCTCCGCCTTTAGCTTTTTCTAGAAGGATGAAGGAACACATTACATGAAACAACAATTTCATACCATAACACTGTTTAGGCAGAGAAATGGAGCTTCGGCATTTATGTAAAAAACATTACATAATCCTTTTAAGCTTGACTTTATTCTTTGAAAGAAAAGCTTCAGCAAGAGAGAAGGAAACTTACAATCCAATGCCTAGCAGTTATAGAATTACATAAACCAAAAAAAAATTGCTTACTGAGGATATAGCAACTTATCAAGTACCAAAATCTTTGTTTTTTTCTTCTTTATAGGTTTTAAAACTTCATTCAAGTCAAATGGTAAATGTTGTTCGAAATCGCCAACGGACTCAACGCCCAAACCATTTGGCATATGTGATCCCCCCTGCAAAGTACTCTGATCATCCTGAAATGAACTAGTATCACCACTTGATGCATCAATTTTGATTGGCAACTGAGCACATCCAGATGTTCTTGCACTATAAATACTAAGAAGTCTTTGCTTAGAAGCAGTACTCTTTCTTGGAATAGACACATTAACATTGCTTCATGACAAGAGAAGTAGATTCGCTAATATCCGAAGTAGGACAAGATGACGGCTTCAGTTCTCAACTCTCTAGCAACAAGGTTCGCAGAGTCGTTAAGAAAGAAAAGAATCAGTGACTGGCTACTGTAATGCCTTTAGCTATGCAATAAAGAAAGTAATGATTTTTATTACTTGCACAAGTTATATGTGGAGACGAATCGTCTAAATATTGATTTCAACAGTGAATGATAGAAATGACAAAAGTGACAGATAATTTTTCTTGTGCAAGGCTCTTCATCGTTAAAGATAAAAACAAATTAACAAAATTCATTGACCTAAGAGTTGCAAAATGACCGAGAAAATGAGATGACATGGATGTGTTCCTAAGTTTGCTACAGAAGAATATATATGCAATGAGACAGAATATGCAAAGCAGCTCATTTGCTAGGGAATGAGCTATAACATCTGTACTTGGCATAAAATATTTTTATGACCAAAGACCTTTGAAAGCAATTGATATATTATAATTGCAAGATTCAGGAATAATACGTCCATACGCAAGCGAATAACTTATCAAGTCAGCCATCAATAAATGTATGTAACGGCATGCCGTATATGGAATACCTTTGTACGCTTAAATGGATAATCACGTGGAAAATGAATGGTAACAAGAAACACCCCCACCACCATAAGGACTGTCAGATGGACCCTATAAGTATTGCTTGCCAGTGAAACATATCTTCAGCAACTGTGGCTGATACAAGAAACAACAGAATGATCATTCATCAATGTTCCACATGTAGATCTTAACGGTACAATCGTTGAATGAATGTATTGTTGTTGCCTCGGAGATTTGCTATTTGTTTCATTATTGGTTATGCATTTATTTTTGGCTCATTATTTGCTGTCACAATGTTTTGAATCTGTGTTATATGTAATCTTTGTACAACACTTTGTGCACTTGAAGTAGAATCTTAAGAATTGTATTCCTATGGATTCTTAGGAATACAATTAAAAAGGGACGTTACATAAGGCTAAGCAGATTACTATATAGGGAATACTCGAATCCTAGGCGGAATAGGGAAGCTTCACGTCCCGAGCGTCCAGGGCAGCGTGGGGCGCTGGCCCTGGCGCTCAGAAAAATTGCAATCTGGAAATTACGCCACAGCCAGCGCCCCACGCTGGTTGTGGCCCTCAAAATTTATCTTTTGCCTTTTTGTAATAGCTCTTGGGGATTGGTGGTCCCTAACAACAAATTCATAGAGATAATCCGATAGAATTTACCGATTTGTCTTTTGGTTTAATTTTATTAATGTGGTCAATAAATTTAGTCTACAATATATATGTATCTTTTTCTAATATTTCTCTATGCTCTATTTGGTTTGAAACGATCCGCGCATCGCACGGGTAAGTATACTAGTTATTATTAAAACGAGAGGATAAAGCCCTCTCATTAATCCAAGTGGCATCATAAGAAAAAGCCACATGGCACAAGTAGTTAATAATTGGTTATTTAGTTAATAATTAGTTATTGGTTATTATTTTTGAATTTAAATATCTATAAAATAATAAAATAAAATATTTTATAATATAAAAACGAAAATTAAAAAAAAATTGTCCATTCAAGTTGGAGTCTTAAATTATTTTAAATAAAAAAAAACTAAAATTACAACAACAAAAAAAAGCCAATTCAAACTTTCTTTTTTCTTAATAATAACTTTTGTTTTCCTTTTTAAAAATAAAAAAGTTTATTTATTCAGAAAATTTTATTGAGAATAATAAAATAAAATATAAAAATATATATATTCTATTATATTAGCTATATTAAAAGACAAAAATTAAAAAAAAAACTACTCAA
>ML422071.1:1361-14879 GCA_005239525.1 Nicotiana knightiana | reverse complement strand
AAAAAAATAACTACTCATTCAAATTGAGGAATGGTTTCAAGTTGGAGTTTAAAAGTTATTTTAAATTATTATTATTATTATTATTATTATTATTATTATTATTATTATTATTATTATATCTATATCTATTATCTATTATCTATTATTATATAATAAAAGGCGAGGTAAAATCACCATATTAAGTCAAGTGGCATAACCATAACATGACAAGTGCACATTTTTAGGACAAAGCTCCAAGAAAGTTTGAATTTTAAAATTAGGTTATAACAAAAAAAAAAAAATTTAAAAAATAAAAAAATATCAATTCAAATTGGGGAGTTGTTTCAACAATAAATTTGGAGATTCAAAAATAATTTAAAATTAAAAGGAGAGGATAAAGAGATTTCCTTAAGCCAAGTGTCATCATAAGAAAATGTCACATAGCATAAGTAGTTAATAATTAGTTATTTAGTTAATAATTAGTTATTGATTATTATTTTTGAATTAAATATATATAAATTAATTAAATAAAATATTTTATAATATAAAAACGAAAATAAAAAAAAATTGTCCATTCAAATTGGAGAGTAGTTTTAAGTTGGAGTCTTTAAATTATTTTAAAATAAAAAAACTAAAATTACAACAAAAAAAACGCCAATTCAAATTTTTTTTTAGAATTTAAGGAACCAACAATTAAGGTACTAGATGTTTGGATCTTTCACTTCTAAGAGGAAGATTATATTCAACTATATCTCACAAAAGAGCTGCTAGAGGATTACAAATACAAAATAAAAATGAAATTGAATGTAATTTATCATATATGTAAATCAACATAATAGTGGTATATTTATAATGTAATTTAAGAGACCATATTTTCTTAAATAATTATGGAAATCAATCAAAATAATTTAATCTTATATATTAAGTAGCTATGAAAGAGTCTCATAGGTTGAATTAGCAAATAAGCTGATAGTTAAGATTTTACAAAACCAATATGATTTAATGTGCTCAAATAAACTAAATCACATTTTGACATGATATTAACAATCAGCTTAAAATAAAGTGTTGGATTACTTTGAATTTGAGATGAGAAATCTTTTTATATTAGAATGACAAAAGTTTAAATTAAGAAATTTCAAGCAACTCATTAAAATTTTAGAAATATAACAAATTTATAATATAGATAATTTTAATAATGATTGGAATTATTATTAAATATTATGTTAAAAATAATATAGAGAGAAAATTTAATTTTTAATCTTGAAGATCGAGAAAGCCACTGGGCAATTTTAAGACAATATCTATTAGCTTATTCGTTTTGGACCATGTTAATTTTCATATTATTTATAGTCCAACCAATATAATTACGATATTTGAGTATCATTCAAAAGTTATTCGATAATTATATGATTCATTTTATTTAATTACAGTGAACTTTTCTTATTGGATAGGTGAGACGATAATTATGATTTAGTTAAAACCATAATCTAACATGCTCAAACAAATTAGATTATACTTTTAACATTCTTTAGTAAAGTATGCGCATCGCGCGAGTCATAATACTAGTTTTAAATGAAGAGGCTAGGTGATACACATATGGCAGCATAAGCCAACGTGGACGCCAGCAGGGATGCCAAATGGACGAGATTTCAAATGTTAGTTAGGCTGAAATTTGAAATGAAGTTGTAATTTTAGAATTTAGTGATTGGCGGGAATTTCGGCTAGAGGTCATTTTCAATTCATGCATTTAGATTTCAAGGTAGTGAGTATATATAGATAAATTATAATGAATAAATGACATTATGAATGAAAACAGAAAACTTGATCCCATTTCCTCTCTTCCTCTGCTCGAACTTTCTCTTCTTCTCTTCTCTCCTTCTTCATAGCTACTGTTTCATTGCTTGGGTACCACTATTTGGTATTAATTGGTATCAGAGCTCGTAGATAATGGGACCATGAAAAGTTGTTGATGTAGTAACAGGAGCTCAGCCAGCTGTCTGGCAGGAGCCGTACGAAGATCTAGCAGCGCAACAATTGGATCTACGGGAGGAAATGGCTCAAAAATAGCAGGAATTGAGAGACGATATGGATAGGCGACATGCGGAATTACTCCAATTGGTAAGCTCTCTTAAAAAACCCTTTGATGGATGGCAGTTGAATCAACAGTCGAAGGAGAGTGCATCCAATTCGACTGGTAGGGATAAGGTGCTACAATCTGGCAGGGCATTTTAGGACCAAATCCTTACTGCGTTCCTTTCTCTCAAAATCATAATTTGAATTTCCCGCGATTCAATGGTGAAAATTCGAAAACCTGGTTATATAGGATTGAACAATACTATGTTGTTGATAAGACTCCTCTTAATCAAAGAGTAAGTCTAGTTGCTATGAACTTGGATGATGAAGCCTTGGAGTGGCATCAATATTATATGAAATGTCGAGATTCACTTGAATCTCCTGATTGGGAAGAATACTTAGCTGCTTTGATTGAAACATTTAGTGAGGAGTTATCTGATCCCATGCTAGAACTCAAGCAATTGAGGCAAACTGGTTCAGTCAGGGAATTCCAATTTGCTTTTGCTAGATTGATATCTCAATGTGATTTGTCTGTTAGTCAAGCCATATCTTGTTTCCTAGGGGGACTTAAGGAAAAATTGGTGAATCCTGTGAAAATGCATGAGCCTCAAACATTATCCAAAGCTTACAGATTACCTAGATTAGCAGAAGCAATACTAGCTGCTAATTCTAGAGTTCTAAGGTCTAATTCTGGAGGCCAGTCTGCTTTCACTACAAGGAAACCAAGTTTTGATACTGCTCAAGCCAAATCTCTCCTTACTTCAACCATGATGACTCCAAGGTTAGGTTTACCTGCCCCTAAATCTCCAACTGCTCCTAGGGCCAGAAGAATTATCTCTCCTGCTGAGATGCAGTCTAGAAGAGCACAAGGGCTGTGTTACTTTTGTGATGAAAAATATACTGTTGGCCATAAATGCAACCTTCCTAACCAGTTATTTGTGTTGGATTTGGAATATGGTGAAGAGGTAGGTCCAGAAGAGGAATTGTCAAAACATGAATGTGAGGTTACTGAAGAATGGTCAGCAAAGGAGGAGGATCCTCCTGTGATATCATTGTGTGCACTCAGTGGAATTCAAGGGGCCCAAATTATTCATGTGACTGGCTACAGTAACAGGAAACCATTACAGATTTTGTTAGATGGTGGAAGTACTCACAATTTCATAGACTGTGAGTCTGCCAAGAGACTGGGATGTCATATTACCTCCACCAAGGTTGGTTATGTTAGCCTTGACAATATCTCTATGGAAGCCACTTCTGGAGTGGTGAGGAATTTTCAATGGATGCTGCAAGGGACTACCTATAATTCTGATCTCATTGTGTTTCCAGTAGGTAATTATGCTCGTCCTAGGGGCCTTATGGATGAAAACCTTGGGACCAGTTACTATGGATTATACAGCTTTAACTATGTCCTTACCAGGCAAGTTACACCTCCTTAAGGGAGTATCTGATGAGTATAGTACTTCTAGTCCAAAGTCTGTTAACAAAAAAAAAAGGGCCAGGATGTCCAATTATTCATGCTGCAAGTGTTATCTCCCCACTATAGCTTCCAACCTTTTGGTCATACTTATGCACTGCACTTTCCTCATGAACCTCAAACTCCTTCTGTCATTCATAAACTCTTAAACCAATATCCTCAAATCTTTGCAGACCCTACCACCTTACCTCCTACTAGAGGTGCTTTTGATCACAGTATCCCTCTTCAGCCTGACACTAAACCAGTTAACAAAAGACCTTATAGATACTCTTCCATGAACAAGGACATCATTGAGCAGTTGATTAGGGATATGTTGCAGCAAGGCATTATCTAGTACAACACAGCCCTTTTGCTTCACCTGTTGTGTTAGTTGGTAAGAAGGATGGCTCATGGAGATTATGTGTGGACTATAGGGAACTGAATCAGTGCACTGTTAAGGATAAGTTCCCTATTCCAATCATTGATGACTTACTAGATGAACTAGCCGGGGCAATGATTTTTTCAAAAATAGACCTTAGATCAGGTTACCACCAAATATGTATGATGATAGATGATATCCCTAAGGCTGCCTTTAAAACTCATTTGGGCCATTATGAGTAATTAGTTATGCCCTTTGGTTTAACTAATGCACCCTCTACTTTTTAGTGCCTCATGAATAACTTATTCCAACACTTCATTCGAAGGTTTGTCTTGGTTTTCTTTGATGACATCCTCATTTATAGCAGGACTCTACATGATCATGTTGCTTACTTACAATAGGTGTTTGAAGTAATGGTCCACAACAACTTACTGGACAAAAACTCCAAGTGTGTTTTTGGTGTTCCAAGTGTGGAGTATTTAGGCCATTTTATTTCGACTGAGGGTGTCTCCACTGATCCTAAAAAGATCACAGCTGTGCAAAATTGGCCTACTCCCACTAATGTTAAACAGTTGAGAGGATTCCTAGGCTTAGCATGCTATTACAGAAAATTTATTAAGGGATATGGTCTTATCAGTCGACCTCTTACTGAGTTACTCAAGAAGAACAATTTTAAGTGGTCTAAAAGTGCAGCCCAAGCCTTCTATGCTCTTAAGACAGCTTTAACAACTGCACCAGTCTTGACATTGCCTGACTACTCAGCTACATGTATGGTTGAAACTGATGCCAGTGGAACAGGTATTGGTGCTGTCCTTATGCAGCATGGTCACCCTATTGCTTTCATCAACAAGGGTTTGGCTCCCAGGCACCTTGCTTTATCAGTTTATGAGAGAGAACTTCTTGCATTGGTCTTTGCTGTCACCAAATGGTCTCATTACTTACTAGGCTAGCATTTTACTATTAAGACTGATCAAAGGGCTTTGAAATATCTTCTAGAACAAAAGCTGCATACTAACTCTCAATTAAGGTGGTTGGCTAAGTTACTACCTTTTGACCTTGAAATACAGTATAAAAGAGGTAAGGAAAATGTGGCTGTTGATTCTCTCTCCAGATTTGATGGTGCTGAACTTATGTCCTTGCTGGTTTCTTCTGTCCAATTTGATCTATGACAGGCTATATCTTCCTTATGGTCTTCTGATCCTGAGCTAATTTCCCTTATTTCTTCTTTACAACAAGGCCCTCGGAAGCACTATACTTGGCTTAATAACCAGCTAAGAAGGAAAGGCAAGTTAGTTATTGAGCATGATGCTGCATTAAGGCAGCAAATTCTCACTCTTTGGCATTCTACTCCCACAGGTGGTCACTCAGGAGTTTATGCTACCACTCGTAAGGTCATGGCTTATTTATATTGGAAGGGCATCAAACAGGATGTCTTGGATTTCATTCACAAATGTGAGGTCTGTCAGAGGAACAAGTACGACACTTCTGCCTATCCGGGCTTACTTCAGCCTTTGCCTATTCCTGCTCTTCCTTGGACTGATATCAACATGGACTTCATTGAAGGATTACCCAAGTCTATGGGGAAGACTGTCATATGGGTAATCATTGATCAACTCACCCAATATGGCCATTTTTTCCCCCTTTTCTCATCCATATACTTCCCAATCTCTTGCTCAAATATTTTTCGATTCTATCTTTAAACTTCATGGTTTTCCAGCATCCATCACTAGTGATAGAGACCCAATTTTTATCAGTTTTTTTTGGAAGGAGTTCATGTCCATTAAGGGAGTTTCTATGCATACTTCTACTGCCTACCACCCTCAAACCGATGACCAGAGTGAAGTACTTAATATATGCCTTGAAACTTATCTGAGATGATTTTGTTCTGACTCTCCTAAGGACTGGGGCACCTTCTTATCCGTTGCTGAATAGTGGTATAACTCTTCTCCACATTCATCTATCAAGACCTATCCTTTTGAACTCCTCTATGGTTATCCTCCTCCCATTCATTTGCCTTACCTTCCTGGAGGCTCTTCTATGGACCTAGTTGAAGACATCTTACTTGTTCGAGAGTTCAAACTCCAATTAGCTAAATTTCACCTCTTGTCGTGCCCAACAACGAATGCATGCTCAATCCAATCTTCATAGGTCTGATAAGGCCTTTCAAATAGGTGATTGGGTTTTTGTAAAAATTCAGTCTTATAGGCAGTCTACCCTTTCCCTCTCTCCTTACCACAAGCTCACTTCTAAGTACTTTGGCCCTTATCCTATTGTCGACAAGGTAGGGGTTGTGGCCTACACCTTACTATTTCCCCCTGAGGTCCAAATTCACCCAAGCTTCCATATTTCCCAACTCAAACATTGATATGAGATTCCCTCTACCATCATTCATCCTCCCATCTTAGACTTAGCCAGTCCCTTATGCCCCCAACCTGAAGCTGTGTTGAGCAGACGCCTCATTAAAAAAGGAAACAAGGTTGTTGCTCAGTGCTTTATCAAATGGAAGGATTTGGATGCTTCCCAAGCCACTTGGGAACTTGCTTCTATTCTTCGCATCAGATTTCCTCATTTCACCTTTGGGGACAAGGGTATTGTCCATGGGGAGGATATTGATACACATATGGCAGCATAAGCCAACATGGACGCCAACAAGGATGCCAAATGGACGAGATTTCAAATGTTAGTTAGGCTGAAATTTGAAATGAAGTTGTAATTTTTGAATTTAGTGATTGGCGGGAATTTCGGTTAGAGGTTATTTTCAATTCATGCATTTAGATTTCAAGGTAGTGAGTATATATAGATCAATCGGAAAAGGGTCAAATATGTCCCTCTACTTTCATAAATTGTTTAATTATACCCTCCATTATACTATCCACCTCCCAAAGCCCCTACCGTTATACTTTGGGCCAGATATACCCTTATTTTAGATGGAGTGCCACGTGTCACTACCAGATTAAATTAACCCATCCTTTTTTTTCTAACACTATTCAGTTTAAGAAACACATTACCCGAGCCAAAGTCCACCTCATTGCTTCTCCTTCTCACCTCTTTTCCTCCTTTCTTCTCACTGTTGTAACCATGGCCGGGATGTCTAGTGGCGAACTTGCCGGAAACCATGGAGAACCTTTAGATTTGTCACTTCACGCTTTTCTTCCCCTTTCTATATACCTACAAACACATTTACACACAGATCTGGAGAAATACATACAAGAGACTGAAGATCTGAAAGTTCCGGCTCCAGATTTCTGACCGAAAATAAATTTTTCTGGCGAGTCATTGCTCTCTTTTCTCATGTTTTCCTTTTATTTATCAAATCCGTCAAGAGGAAAGTTGTTGATGTTTGAGGTTGCAAAGACTGCAGCAAAGTGAAAGCTGGTGGTGGTTACACATTGAACACTGCTAGCGATGTCATTGTACGAAGGCTTAGGGAGCAGACTGAGAGCTTGAGTCATTTAGCTGCTTATTGAAATTTGAATTCGGAATAGTCTCCACTGTTGGATATTAAGAGAGCTTGAATCTTGATTTTGTAATTAGAGAGCTTGAATAAGTACTGTGTTTGAAAATTTTGGTTTAGCCTAAGCATTGGAACGATATTCCCAATGTGATATGTCCAGAAAAAAAAGGGTTATACATGCTGGTTTTATGTCCATGCTTAAGCATTAATAGTAGGACAATAGACTTGCAAAGATGGTGGGGTAATATTAACACTTACTTCAGGTTTAGAGAAGGGTTGGATCGGGTTGGGTCAGATCTATATTAAATCTAACCGGATGATTTTGGTGTTGTTACGTGGCCCATTTGTTAAAATAAGGGTATTTAGTGTAATAGTATAACGACAGGGACTTGATTGCTCTAATAGTATAACGGAAGGCTTATTTAAACTATTCATGATAGTAGAGAGGGAGATCAGACCTTTTGCCGTAGATCAATTGTAATGAATAAATGACATTATGAATGAAAAACAGAAAACTTGATCCCACTTCCTCTTCCTCTCTTCCTCTGCTCGAACTTTCTCTTCTTCTCTTCTCTCCCTCTTCCTAGCTACTGTCTCATTGCTTGGGTACCACTATTCGGTATCACTGGGTGGCGACTATTTAGGTTAATTCTTCTTCATTAAATTGGAGGCTTAATGGCCCAGCTGAATAAGCCATTAATTTTAACTTTTTAAGGACACATTCCTACTATGAAGAAAGAAGAAATAGAGAAAACTATATTATATAGCCGCTCCAAAAAATAATAGCACAAAATCATATATTTTTTTTTATATATATATATATATATATATATATATATATAACTAATGAATATAATTATTTTTGGTCACTAGCCAAATGTATGATTTGCCGTGTGTAATATAAATACTATTATCATTACGACACCTTGAAGTCTGGTACTCAAATTTGTCCCGTATTTTAGATGTTTTGCAAATGTAAAACTATGCGGCATAATTTTCTAGCAAGTTATGCTTCGCCAACCTATTTTTACAAAAACTTACTTAAGGGGGTCAAAAGTTAAATAGCAACTTGAAATGATTCTATCTATGCGAATTCCCTGATTTTGAAGGACGTTTCACAAATTAGTATTACTAGTGATAGGGGTGTTAATGAATATTTAAAAATCGACTAAATTGACCGTATCAAATCGATTTTTAGATTTTTTTTAATTATATAATAGGTTTTTATATAAATCTATAACTGTATCAATAATTAGGATATGTTTTTTATTTTATGAAAATAAATCAAAAAAATAACGAACCGTATGAAAAAATTTATAATGTGAAAAATATATTTATATATTAAGTTTTAAAAAAAAGTAAAGCACTAAATTTTTTCTTGGATTTTGGAATTATGAAATAATTACAAGCCGACAAGTAATTAAACTCAAAATCCTAATTCCCAAACCTATTATACTACTTTTATTGAAACTAAATTATTTCCAGCATATTCACTAGCAAGACATAGGGTATTGTAGCGATTACGTGTAGCAAACTACAACGTATTGAATATGTTTCCTTTCGAATGATCTTGATTTATCTTTTTGAATTTATCTTCAATAGACTTTATTCTTGAATTCCAACTTGGTTAGTATCTTTCCACTCGTGTGATTAATATTTTTTTTTGTATTTTCTTAGCTTCTTTTACGATGTTGTAGAATAGTTGATGGATCTATACTCTAGTCATCTTTCATATTTTCTTAACTCATCATCTTTTAAACTGTAAAAATATCTAAAGAGTTTGCTAAGTCCAATAAAAGTACGTATGTTATTGCATTCTACCTCTACTAGTGACTTTTACATGACATTTAAAATAATTACCGAAAATTAACCGAGTCTAACCGACACCGAAGAGAAACCTACATGAATGGGTTAGTTTTGAAAAGTTTAATTTTGGTTATAAATAAGAGAACAACAAAAAAATTAGTATGGTACAAATTTTATAAAATAACCAGCCGAACTGAACCATTGACACCTCTATGTAGGGATTAACCGGTACTTATTTTGTCCTGGAAATGTAACCTAAAAATCTTTTTATTAAGATAATTCAAGACATTTGTGTCCTGAAAATTGAAATTCAGGACATACTGATTAATTTCTAAATAGCAGTCATTCAGAGTGGCTATCTAGCGTCGTTTCTGCGCACTACTAGCAGCTGTTTTTATATTGGGCTTGGAGTTATTGAAAGATATTGGGCCAGTAGAGGTACAGAATTGTAATTGAACTGTCAAATGAGACGGGCTTTGCCTTATTAGAAATAGTTAGGGCTCCATATTCCGTTCTCCGCCGTCTATAAATTTATCAAATCTGAGGTATTTTAGTATTCTCACGTCTACTCTCTTTGTCGTTGATAAATTTACTTTGTAAGTGTTTCTTTTAATTTGTTATTTTTGTTTATAGAGAATGAAAGTGATGAACTAAGGATGAGTGATGATAATTTTTCATATGATCCAAAAATATATCCTTATTCGCTACGTTCTTTCTGATTCATTCTCTATTTGGATTATTTATTGTTTTTTCCGTTTTTTTTTTAATTAAAAAATTTGTTATTCTTCGCTTTTATTATTTGATGCATCGTCAATATTATGTGATGAAATCAGAAAATCTTAGGACACCTTCTGACACAGTACGCCAAATGCTGTGTATGAGAAAGATTTTTTGTTTCTGATATTTGACCATGATTTTACTTAACTATCTTGCTATTTTTTATTTACCCATAAATGTTACTAAATCTTTTTTCAGATATTATTGTTTCAAAATAATCAGATTTATTAGACTTATTTTGCTAATTTTTATTGGATTTCTTCTTGTAGTACCAAGGATAATTAATTGAATTATGAAAGTCTAACTGTTTTGGATTTTAGATATTTAATTTATTCGTAATGTCTACCTTATACCAACTAAATAAATTTCTTGCAATTTTGTTGAGGAAATTGTGCTTTAACATAAGCACAAGTTCAGGCTATTACACAGTGAGTGTGGTTTACTCGGTGCGACAGAATACTCACCGAGTACTCACCCGAAGGAGGAGCCATGGCAGAGGCTGTCACGATTGCGATTTTCCGGAAGTTATGAAAAAACATAAACATAAGTTATGTAACACTTAATTTTATATTACTATGACATTCAGTAGTAAAAAATTAAGTGTTGCATGACTTATATTTGTAACTTATGTTCATAGTGCAAACTACTGTCTCGGGGAACCTGCAACCACTACCCTCAAGTGCTCATTGGTTAAATTGCCCATTATACAATAACTTCCAAATCACACATGAAATGCCTAAATCGCATTAGGGGTTTAGTGCGATAGGGGTGGGCATCGGTCGGTTTGGTTCGGTTTTGAACATTATCGGTTTTGTCTATCGGTTATCGGTTTACAAATATTATAACCTGATAACCAAAATGATAAGATATTGGTTATCGATCATTATTGGTTAATCAGTTATTGATCATTATTGGTTTACCCGATAAGATAAAACAACTAAAAAAGATTTGCAATATATAAAACTAAGAAATCAAACTGCCAGAACTTTGTTGTATACAATGCTGTAGTTGGTCATTTGGTCTGTCAAGTATAAAGATCTTATAACAGGCATCACAAGCGCAATGAAAGTTTGTGGAGTACAAAATCAGAATGTAAATTTACAATCTTCACAATTCAAGAAACAAAAGTATTACTACTTGCAACTAAGAAGAGGGAATTATGGAAATAAAACCCTAGTATATACTTAAGGGTAAATTAGTAAATTAGTTCATTCTTATTGGGTTATCGGTTTTTACCCAATAACAAAATTGCAAATCGAGTCCGAACCAATAACCCAATATTTTTTCTCCCATACCGAACCGTTAACCTGATAACCCAATGCCGATAACTCAATAAAGAATTAACGGTTCGGGTTATCGGTTTTATCCGATATGTGCCCACCCCTACGGTGCGACGAACTTTGACTCGGGAGATTGCTGGTGAGGGAAATCGATCCCAAGTCTCCCACGGGAAAACCACTCACCCAACCCTTGATTCTATTATGTTCTGCAATATTTGTACCAAATTTATTTGAAGAAATTAATTTTTCTAAGTACCCGTAACCACCATAACAAGAAAATATATGAAATTATCGTTTTTCTCGTGGAAGAATTTTTTTTATAAAATAGTCAATTATCTTAAAATGATCCTGTATCTTTCTTATGGAGCTTTAATGGTGCACATACATACCAAACTTGTGTAGATTAATGTATTCTCTTTAACATTGGTGTTGTATGTAATTACATATGATTAATACAACCCTTTGATCAAAATGCTTAAAGGTATACAAATTAGAGCTTGTTACTATATGTCTTGAGCATTTCATCAAACAATTCGTAGACCATGCCAATTTGGCGCTTGTAAGTCAACTTGAAAAATAACTATCTATTAAATTTAAACCTAACAATGTAGGGAAAAATCCAATTAGCTTAATAGTTTAGGGAGGAAAGGGAGGATTTAAGATTGGATGACTCGTGGGCTGATCTAAAGTGTATGTGAATCTAGTATATTTTGTTTAGGCTTGTATATGTATCAGAAAATTTATTAAATATTTATAAATATTTGATTGCGAACCTCGTTATTATTGAATACTATTAATTTATAGAAACCCATAACTCCAAATCTTGAGTTTATAAGATGACCATGGCGTATTAAGAAATTTATCAAATATTTGATTGTGAACCTTTGTTATCGAATACTATTAACTTATAGAAACCCATAACTCCAAATCTTGAATATATGATGACCATGGTGTATTGAGAAATTTACCAAATATTTACACTGTTATTATTAAATACTACTATTAACTTATAAAAACCCATAACTCCAAATCTTGAGTTTATTGGATGACCAAATTAAGAAAGCTGATGATATGGCTTATGGCTGATTTGGAAGAAATTGGGTTTGGATTATCAACGTGTTTGTCATTCTTTGCTTTGTTGGCCTTGGTGGTCTGGAAAATATCTGAGAGTGGAGAGATGGTGAGATGCGGATTAGTATTGACGACAAAAGAGCAATGGCAATGAAATGAATTCCTTCGATAGTTCATTTTTGTAGAAGAGTTAGAAATGTGCACTACTAGTGTTCCCCTAGGAGAAATTCAAAAATAATCAAATTTATAAGTGGTCATTCAATAATAGTCACATTTTCAAAAGTAATTGAAATTTAGTCACTTTTTATGTAAAGATAAATTTGAACGAAAATACTGTTCAAAATCCGGAAAATACTCCAGTATATTATATTGGAGTTCCAACATAAGTATACTGGAACTCTAACATATTATACCAGCATAAGTATACTGGAACTCCAACATAATATAATGGAGTTCTAGCATAAGTATACTAGAACTCCAGCATAATATACTGGAGTACAAGCAAAGTATATCGGTCCAGTATAATATGTTGGAAGTTCATACATAAGTGCTCGAATCTCCATTATATTATGTTGGAACTTTCCGCGTGTTGGAGTTCCAACATAATATGCTGGAAGTTCATACACAGGTGTGAGCATGTGATTTTTACTCGCCGTATCGTCCTATAAAAATCCCAATAAATCAATTGATTTTTATGAATATTGATTGATTCTTCAGTAATTAATTGTGAATTATCTGAAATTCATCTTTCAAAAATCATCGAAATTCTGCATCATGAAATTATTGCTTATAATTATTTAAACGACAGACAAATGACGATAATCTGACGTAATGTCGTCTTTAATAGTTAATTACTACGGAAATTAATCACCTTTTATTCAATAAAACACGGTTTGAATTTGGAATATAGAATTGGTCGTGTCATTCTTGATTAATCTGTAAATAAATAAGGATTAAGTTAATTACTACATTTCTTAGTTTAAATTAGAATTGGATTTAATTAATTGATTTTAGGCAAATAAGAAGGGAATTAAAATCAGACCTGGGCCAGAGCTGCCCAGGCCCAAACCTTTTCCTAATACCCAAACAACCCAGCCCAAACCTTTAACCCGGCCTGCCCCCCCATAAAAAACCAAACGACGCCGTTTTCACCCGTTAAACCCCAGTCTTTGGATCATCTTGATCCAACGGTTCCGAACCCCACACCCCTGAACTATATATATGTCCAAAATCGCACCCCACCCCC
>ML422070.1:0-13729 GCA_005239525.1 Nicotiana knightiana | reverse complement strand
GGGGTCCTCCGAACATCTTGCGATAAAGTGAGTTGCGAATAAGGCAGTACCGTGCATCTTTGCAGTGATGTGCTTGAGCTTCTTTCCTGTCTTCAGGTACGGTGCCATTCTGCAAAAAAATAATATTTTCATTTCTCCAGTCCCAGGTTAAGTTGTTGAAAGTTACCTCATTCCTGTCCTGGTCTATTTTTGAATGAAATAGTTGAATGACAATTGTATTGTCTTTGTTCGTTACTTCCGTGACTGCTGCGAAGTTAGCTAATGCATCTGCCTCTTCATTTTCTTCTCTAGGTATTTGCACTAGCTTCCACATTTTGAATTGTCTCACGAGCTCTCATGCTTTTTCAATATACTGTTGCATTCTAGTCTCTCGAGCGATGTAAGTCCCCTGTATCTGATTTACTACCAGTTGGGAGTCGTTGTTGATCACAATTTGCTCGATTGAGAGCTCCCGTGCAAGTTCAAGCTCTGCAATAACAACTTCGTACTCTACTTCATTGTTAGTGATATGATAACACTTTATAGCTTGCCGTGTCTTTTCACCCGTGGGTGATATCAAGACTATGCCTAAGCCGGCGCCTTTTATATTTGAAGAACCATCGGTGAACAAGGTCCATAGGCCTGGATTAACACCGTTAAAGAGTTGTAACTCTTTTTCTACTTCAGATACAAAGCTATTACTAAAGGCAGCAACAAAATCATCTAGTATTTGAGACTTAATTGCAGTTCTAGGCTGATAGATTATCTAATGCTCACTTAATTCTATGGCCCACTTGGCTAATCATCTTGACAATTCTTGTTTATGCAGAATATTTCTTAAAGGATATGAGGTCACAAGAGTGATTGGGTGGTATTGAAAATAGGGTCGTAGTTTTCTAGATGTCATTATTAAAGTTAAGGCTAACTTTTCCAGATGTGGATATCTAGTCTCAGCATCTAGCAAAGTTTTACTTACATAATAGATAGGTGATTTTTTACCTTTTTCTTCTCTTACCAATACTACACTTACATCAATTTCTGTAACAGCTAGGTAGATGTACAATCTTTCCCCTTCTTTTGGCTTTGAAAGCAGTGGTGGTTTCGATAGANACATCAGGTATTTCCTCTATGGCTTTAATTTGAGCGGGATTTACCTCTATTCCTCTATTTGATATAAGGAAACCCAAAAATTTGCCTGATTGCACTCCAAAAGCGCATTTCTATGGATTTAACTTCATATTATAGCTGCGTAAAATATCAAAAGCAGTAGAGAGGTGCTGGAAATGGTCTTGTGCTTGTGTTGATTTTACCAACATGTCATCAATGTAAACCTACATCATTTTTCCAAGATGTTCTTGGGTCACTAACCTTTGATAGGTGGCTCCAGCGACTTTTAAGCCAAAAGGCATGACTTTATAACAATAAGTCCCCCTATTCGTGATAAAAGAGGTTTTTTCCTCGTCTAAAGGATTCATTTTAATCTGATTATAACCAGAATATGCATCTAGAAAGCTTAATCATGACCTATGGTGGCATCAATCATTTGATCTATATGAGGCAATGGGAATGAATCTTTGGGCATGCTTTATTTAAATCAGTATAATCTACACATACTCTCCACTTTNTTCTTTTCTTCTGCTTAACAGGTACGAAGGATAGATCTTCATTTAGTTTATGAGTCATCACTTCTGGTGGAATGCCTGTCATATCTGAGTTGGGACCATGCAAAGCAGTCTGCATTAGCTTTTAAATAATCAATCAACTTACCTCTTCGAGCGAAGTCTAGCCTCGTGCCTATATACATTTTCTGCTCAGGCTTTTGTTCAGATAATGGAACAACTTCGAGCTCTTCCGTAGTTGTTTTGATGTTATCATCTTCCTCCGCTTCACGAATGACGTCCGGTCTGGAATCTGTTTCTGTGTGGTATAGTATACCTTCCGTGGTAACTTGATTTTCCTTCTCGTATGTATTTTCTTTCGTACCTGTTTCAGCAATAATGCCTTCTGCATCTATTTGGGCAGTAATTTCTTCCATGCCTGTTTGGGTGGTGATACCTACTTAGGAGACTTCCTTATCTCGTAATTCTTCCACCTCTATTTTCTTGTTGTAGTGTACCACATAATTTATATTTTTTGTGGTCTGTTGATCTCCTTTGATTTGTTGAATCCCCCATTCAGAGGGAAATTTAATTACTTGATGCAACGTGGAGGGTATCGCTTTCATGTCGTGGATCCATGGTCTTCCAATGATCACGTTATAAGCCATGTGAGTATCGATGACTTGGAACCTAGCTCTTTTGATCACCCCCTCAGCATAAGTGTTAAGCTCAATTTCTCCTTTTGTTATAACCGTAGAGTTATCAAACCCGGATATGGCTCGTGCTTTTGGGATTACTTGATTCCCCAGTAGCATTTCTTCCACGACTCTTAGCAAAATGATATTGACTGAACTGCCTGGATCAATCAACACTCTTTTTATGTTAGTGTCATGAATAAGTAAAGATATTACCAGATCATCATTATGCGGAAGCATTAATACGCTGCTATCTGCATCATCAAAGGTTATATCGTCTTCTCCACGAGCACGTTTCCCGTGTGTAATATTGAATTTTGTGGTTGTTTTGCAAATCACTCCATTTACTTCTTCACCCCCGTGTATTACGTTAACGATTCGTTTTGGAGAAGGAGTCTTTGGGGGCTCCTGCCTGTTCCTCACAACGATCATGGGCACAAAACTGCCTGTTCCTCATGTTAAATAGCCCTGTTTTAACAACTTTTCTACTTCACCTTGTAAAAATCTGCAATCTGCAGTTTTGTGCCCATGATCGTTGTGAAATTCACACCAGTGATCTGGGTTTCTTCTACTTGGATTTGACCGCATCTCTTTGGGCCACTTAACCTTGTCTCCCATGCTCTTCAATATTAAGACAAGTTCAGTAGTACTTACATTAAAGGTATGATCCCCAATTTGAGTACTACCTCTAGGTCGTTCATCTTGATCTTTTCTAGATCTAGACGAGGATAAGACTACATCTCTTCCTTGTGTTCTATAGTCCGACCTAGTGCTTTTGAACCTGGTGCGGATATCGCATCCCGAGGGTCCTACGTAAGGATCGTACCTATTTTTACCTGATCTTCTATCTGATTCAGGACGCCTGGATCTGGAATGATCTTCATCTCTCGAACGAGCAATGATATCTTCTTCTATTCTGAGTTTAGTACTGTACCTGTTATATACATCGTTCCATGTTGTAGCGGGGAATTCTCTTAGACTCTCCTTAAGTCGTCTCGTGGCTTCTGAGCTTTTATCGTTCAGGTTGCTTGCAAATTCCATGGCTGCCCAATTATCAGGCACCCTAGGTAACTGCATTCTTTCTCGTTGAAACCTATCTACAAACTCACGGAGTAGTTCCGTGTCTCCTTGTTTTATTTTGAATATGTCTTCCATTCTCTTCTCAACTTTTTGTGCACCAGAGTGTGCTTTTATAAACGAATCTGCAAGCTCAGCAAAAGAGTCAATAGAATTTTCAGGGAGAAGAGAATACCAGGTTAGGGCCCCTTTGGTAAGTGTTTCCCCAAATTTTTTGACAAGGACTGATCCAATCTCTTGTTTCGTTAAGTCATTTCCTTTTACCCNATCAACATCGATGCCTTTGATGACAGGTGGTACACCAGGAATTTGTTCGATGCGATCGTTCTGCTCATTCATCTGTTTCTGCATGGTTAGCAGTAAATTTTGTAATTCTGAGTTATTAGATATACCTGGTCTCGTTTTGAGAGATTTATTAGGAGTATCTCCTCTTCCTGAGTTATCCAACCCAGATTGAGGATTTTCTATGGTGATGGTGTTATTGGGAGGTAGCATCGGCGGTGTAGGCAACGCTGCCGGTAATCCTCTAGAAAATTCTTGCAAAGGTTGGCTCACATACTCTGCAATCATTTGCTTTACACGATCTTGTTCCATAATTTGATCATTATTACCATTGTTGCTATTGGATCTTTCTGGGGATTGTTCCCTCGAAACACGTGGGGTTCCTGAAGGCGATGGAACTAGGGTTCCACTTCTTTGCTGGTTGTTTTCGTTGGGGTTTGACATAATTCAAAGAATATCACTTGAAAAGTAAACAAAGATTATCAGATCCCGGTAACGGAACCAATTTGTTTAACCAAAGAATTAGACCATTTGACTAAAGCTTATTTTTAAGATGAATACGGGTTACTGATAATCAAGATAATGGGAAAAATGAATAATAAACAATATTGTAGAAATAAAGATCGACGTTGATTGTATTCGAGAATCAGATGCCTTTACAAGTTGTATTCCCCTCCCTTATATAGGAGATTCTTGTAACGTATGGCTCTTGCTATGGTTACTCATTAATGACTAATTATGACATTAATGAGGCGTTACAAAGGATAACGGTAATTGTGGTTCAGTTACATAACATTCGAGTAATCAATTGTGGGTCCTGAATCTGCTCGTAGCTTTGTTTAGATTCATTCTGATTGTGCCTCTCTCCCGTTTTGATCAAGTTGAGTTTCCTGTGGCTGATAAGTTCGTGGGTTTACTGAACCGTGCCTCTTTGTACCATATCTCTTCAAGGAGTCACGTCCAGCTGTCGCGTTTTTCTGTGTCTATGTGACTGGCTGAGTTGTCAAAAGCTGGATTACGTGTGAAACTCTTTTTTTACCAATACAAGAGCACCGTGGATCAAGCCTTTGATAGGTCCTTCTGAGAAAGCAAAGCTAGCCAGCCACTTACCGTGGGTCTTTACATGCCAACCATACCTCCCAGCGAGGTACTTCCAAGATCTCTCTTCTAAAGGAGCAACATACAAAAAATTTTCTACCCAATCACGAATACCGGAGATATTCTCAACAATATTCATGATTGCTGAGAGAAGAAGAAATAGATACGGTGTTAATAAAACATCTCAAGTCAAAACGAGAAAAAGTAAATAAATGTGAGCTAAAGCATACTCACGTGCGTGATTCCACTTCTCAGGGAAGGGAAGATTTTCTTCACCCACTAAACCAACAGTGGGTACAGCAACATACCGGAGGTACCAACCCCTATCCTTATCATCTCCAGGGGTTACCAGCACTCTTTTGCTTCTAGCAGTCAGAGTAAAAACCCCTTCACGAAATAAGGTAGGAGAGTAGAGATGAATAAGATGGTTGAAAGTAAAAGGAATCGAGGCTAAAGAAGCCAAACTCCTAAGACATGCAATAACTCGCCACACAAGCGGACCAACTTGTCCTAAGCAGATATTGAAAAAATGGCAGAACTCAATTGTGATTGGGTCAATGGGGGGTCTAAACCCTAGAGTGAAAGGGTACAGATAAACAAAAGAATATCCCGTCTTGTAAGACGTTATTCTTTGATTAATATTTAGAATATAGACAGGGAAGTCAGACCTCCAAAAGCACTCCNTGGAAGGAGAAGGAACTATCTGAGAAGAAGAGGAGCCCCTCGAAGGAGTGGATCCTAGACTTCTAAGTCTACCACCCTTCCGACTCCTAGTTGGAGCAGAAGATGGCGTTAAACTTTCAATATCTATTACTCCTTGAGGTTGGTTTGAAGAAGACATGTTTACAAAGGCAAGAAGAAAGTTCTTTACAAAAGACAAAGTTAGAAAAGTGTTTCGTGGAAGCAAAGAAAAGAAGAAAGGTATTTATACTTGAGGACAACCGTCAAACATGGGAAAAAAGAAAAATAATGATGAAAAGTCATAATTAAAGATGTCACTTCGGGACTGGCACAGCCGCAAAAAGCCCTAAAAGGTGCCGAGTAAATGCAGAACCAATCCGAAAAGGACACGTGGTATGAGCATTAAATGGAAGTGACAAACGACGCCTACGGTGCAGAGAAGGATACAATAATTCGAGGAAAAGCGGCGGAAAAATATTCTCGTCATAAATGAATATCCACTTACAAAATATTAATCGTTAAATATATGGTAAGTGGGTGGATTATCTGTATTGGTAAAAAAGAGTTTCACACGTAAGCCAGCTTTTGACAAATCAGCCAGTCACGTGGACACAGGAATATGCGACAGCTGGATGTGATTCTTTGAAGAGGTACAGAACAAAGAGGCACAATTCAGTAAACCCTCGAGCTTATCAGCCACGGGAAACTCAACCTGATCAAAATAGGGGAGAGGCACCGTCAGAATGAATCTAGACAAAGCTACGGGCAAATTCAGAGACCCACAATTGATTACTCAAACTTTATGTAACCCTACCCCAATTACCGTTATCCTTTTGTAACGCCTCATTAATGTCATAATTAGTCATTAATGAACAACCATAGCAAGAGTTGTACGTTATAAGAATCTCATATATAAGGGAGGGGAATACAGCTTGTAAAGGCATCTAATTCTCGAATATAATTGACTTCGCTTTTCTATATTTCTGCAATATTATCTGTTATTCATTTTTCTCTATTTCCTTGATTATCAGTAACCCGTGTTCATCTTAAAAATAACTTTAGTCAAAGGGTATAAGTCTTTGGTTAAACATGCCTGACACCAAATCAATACCAAAATCAATATCCCTGTCAGGCGGTATCCCGGCAGGTCTGTAGGGAACACATCCGGAAAATCACGGACCAAAGGAACAGAATCAATAGTGGGGGTCTTAACACTGACATCCCTCACAAAAGCCTAATACGATAGACACCCTTTCTCCACCATACGCTGAGCCTTCAGGTATGGAATCACTCTACTAGGAACATAATCAATGGAACCTCTCATCTCAACCCTCAGAAATCCCGGCATCGCTAAGGTCACGGTCTTAGAGTGACAATCTAGAACAGCATGACATGGAGAAAGCCAATCCATGCACAATATCACATCAAATTCAATTATGCTAAGCAATAACAGATCCACTCGGGTCTCCATACCCCCAATAGATACCACACATGACCGATACACGTGGTCCACAACAATAGTATCACCAACCGGAGTCGACACATGAACATATGTAACTAAGGACTCACGGGGCATATCCAGAAAATGAGCAAAATATGACGAAACATAGAATGCGTGGAACCAGGATCAAATAAGACTGAGGCATCTCGGTGACTAACTGAAACAACACCTGTGATCATAGAATCTGAGGCCATAGCATCTGGTCTGGCTTGAAGTGCATAAAAACGGACTGGCCTCCACCTGATCGACCTCCCCCTTTAGGGCGGCCTCTAGCTGCCTGACCTCCACCCCTAGCTGCCTAGGCGGGTGGTGAAGTAACTGGAGCTGAAGTCGAGGGCTGACCCCTCTGCTGAGATGGACGCCCAAGTAGATGAGAACATTGCCTCCTCATATGCCCAAACTCTCCACACCCGTAACAATTCCCTGGTGTGGGGGACGGGGACTGAAGGGAACCCCTAGCACCGGGATAACTGATAGAAGAACCTGGCATGGAGGAACCCTGAACTGATGGTGCACGGGATGAGCTCTGGGCTAGAAAGGCACTGAATGATGAGCAGTCCAGATGAGAACTGCAGGAACCATGTCCCGATGATGCACCACTATAAGCTGGACGAGCTGACTGAGTAGGCCTGAATGAGCGGCCTCTACTATGCTGAAACTGACCCCTAGAGGGAACACTACCTAAGTTGTTAGATCCTCGGGGCCTCTTGGCCTCCCTCTCATCTCGCTCCTGGCGACGAACTGACTCAATATCACGGTCAATATCACCAACCTGCTCGAAAGTAGCACCTGATACCCTCTCTCTGGTCATAAGAATATGAAGTTGATATGTGAGGCCATCCACAAACCTCCCGATCCTCTCTCTCTGTAGGGACCAACCAAATAGCATGACGGGCTAGCTCTGAAAATCTCATCTCATACTGTATCACAGTCATATCATCCTGATGCAGCTGCTTTAACTGCCTGCGCAGCTCCTCTTTGCGGGACTATGGTACATACTTCTCTAGGAAGAGAGTAGAAAACTGCTGCCAGGTAAGGGGCGCTGCATCAACAGGCCTACGCCTCTCATAAGCCTCCCACCAAGTAAAAGCAGCTCCTGAAAACTGGAAAGTAGTGAACGAGACCCACAGGTCTCTGATATACCCCCTGTATGAAGCATCCTCTGACACTTGTCTAAGAAACCCCGGGCATCCTCGCCCTCAGTACCACTAAATGTCGGAGGCTCAAGTCTGCCAAACCTCTCCAACCTACGTTGCTCGTCGTTAGCCATAACTGAAACCACATAGTCTTGAACATGTGCAACTGACTGAGCTGGAGGTGCCTCCGGTGTCTGAAGTCCCTGAATAACGTGCTCAGGTGTACGGGAAGCATGAGTCTGAGTGCCTCCCCCGGCCTGAGAAGTAGCTGTTATAGTAGAAACAACGACCGCCTGTGCCAGACTGGTGCACACGGTCAAAATCTGAGCCAAGGTCTCCTGAAGACCTGGAATGGCAATAGGCATAGCCGGTGACTGGGCTGGTCCCGTTGAAACATCTGCGGCTGGGACCTGATCTGGAATAACAGGTGGGTCTATAGGTACTGCCCCGGCTACTGCGCGGGCTGCACCTCTACCTCTACCACGGCCTCGACCCCTCGTGGGTCCAACGGGTGGCTGATCATCCTGCCCGGTAGCACGTGTCCTCACCATCTATGAGAGAATGAAACAACAGAAGTTTAGTACCAGAATCAACATATTCACACGACAAGAATTCAAGAATATGAGATCTTCCTAAGGGCTCTGCAGCCTCTCGAAGATCAGTACAGATGTCTCCGTACCGATCCGCAAGACTCTACTAACCTGCTCATGACTGGTGAGTCCTATGTAACCTAGGCTCTGATACCAACTTGTCACGACCCTAAAACCATCATGGCCGTGATGGCGCCTATCGTGATACTAGGCTAGCCAATCCACTACGTATAGCATAAATGAACTTTTTATTTAATTCATTACTAATCCGATATTTCAAAAAATTTCTGTTTAAGCATTTCAAAAACAGCAAAGATATACTAAATATTAAATACAGCCCCAAAATCCCAGAGTAACTAGTCATGAGCAACTAAAAGAAAATATAAATCTGATATTGTCTCCTTAATACAAGATAAGTCTGAGAATAGAAATACTAGAGAAATAGGAAGGAGAAAGGCAAGGTTGCGGATGTCGTGTAGCTACCTCGCAATCTCTGATATGCTCCAAAGAGGGAAAGATCAGCTCTCATTTAGCCCTGGCACCTGAATCTGCACACAAGGTGCAGGGAGTAACGTGAGTACGCCAACTCAGTAAGTAACAATTATAACTAAAGATTGAGTGCAGTGACGAGCATTTAAAATCATATAAATCTCATAACATAAAAACCTCAGTGGAAATAATAGGATCATATCAGTAATTAAATTTTTGAATATCTCGTAAAAGTTCCAGTTTCAATGAAAATTGTTTAAAACATTTGTTCAACATTTTCAATAGAGGCTCAGTGTAAAAGAAGAGTGAAAACAGTAATTTCATAAAACAAGCCCCTCGGGCGAAGTATCACTCATATATAGCCCTTCAGGCAAGCCTCTCAGTCACTCGTGACTCAACTATCACCAGTCAACACTCACACTCAGCACTCACGCTCAATAGGTGCCTTATAATAACCGTTGCGGCGTGCAGCTCGATCCATAAACATATAGTCGACTGCGCTCGTTGGGGGTGTGCAAACTCCGGAGGGGCTCCTACAGCCCAACCGCTATATCCTGCGGCGTGCAGCCTGATCCAATATCGTTGCGGCGTGCAGCCCAATCCAATATGTATATATAACAATGCGGCGTGCATCCCGATCCATAACTATCCTCACAATTCGGCTCTCGGCCTCACTCAGTCATCATCTTCTCAAGCCACTCGGGCATTTAAGTACAACTTAGGGGACTCAGCCCAAAATATCTTTCACATTTTTAAAATAGAACGATGAAGAGGATTTAACAGTAAACATGTATAAATCATGACTGAGAATACATTTTCTATCAAAAATAGTGTGAGGACAGTAGAAAAATACCCTTGAGGGTCCAAACAGTACGGCACAAGGTCCCAAACATGGTATTCAGCCCAAGTTAACAGAATCATTTCTAAAACACATGGAAATAATATATAATTTATCAAATACTCAACTCTACAGTTGCCACGGGACGGACCAAGTCACAATCCCCACTGGTGCACGCCCACACGCCCGTCACCTAGCATGTGCGTCACCTCATTTATCAAAATAGTACGAACTTCCATGGTTTCATACCCTTAGGTCTGATTTACAATCGTTACTTACCTCAAACCGGATGAAAATCTACTCCGCGATGCCCTTGCCGCTCGACTCGGCCTCAAATCACCCCGAATCTATTCAAAACCAGATTCATAATATCAATATATGCTAATGGAACAAAACCCATGCGAAAATAATCAAATTACACCAAAAATCCCAAAATTGGCCATCCCGACCCCCGGGCCCACGTCTCACAATCTGACTAAAATTATAAAACTAGAATCCTCGTTCAATCACGAGTCTGTCCATATCAAATTTCTCAAAATCCGACATCAAATGGCCATTCAATTCCCCATATAAACTCTCCAATTTTCCTCCATTTCCCCCCAAACTTTCACCCCAAACTCCCAATTTAGATGACAAAAATCAAAACACAATCATGGAATATAACCAAAATTAAATGAAGAACACTTATCCCAATTACTCCTCTGAAAATCCTCTCTAAAATCGCCCTCTCCCCATCTCTCTAATGAAATTTTGGAATTATGAACTCAAACCCTCGTTTTGAACTTTAAACATTCTGCCCAGTTATTCCGTCATCGTGATCGCGGAAATAGCCTCGCGATTGCGAAGCACAAATAAGGCTGCCCCTCGATTAACCGTATGCGATCGCGTAAACTCCCACGCATTTGCGAATCACTGCTACACGACACTACGCGATCTTAACCTACCTCGAGCGGTCGCGTAGAGAAATCGCCTCCCCTCCTCATCAGCTCGAATACCCTACGCGAACGCGACACTGGCCACGCGTTCGCGAAGCACTACCTCACACGTGAACGCGGTCGCGACCCAAACTCTGCGATCGCATAGAACAACTTCACCCTCGCCCCAATTAAGCTTACGCGATCGCGGACATACACTTGTGATCGCATAGAAGAAAATCAGAAGAAAAACACCAGCATCTATCATCCTTTTTCCAAATGCCAAAAATGGTCCGTTAACCACCAGAAACTCACCCGGGGCCCTCGGGACCTCAACCAAAAATACCAACATGTCACATATCATCACACGAACTTAGTCGAACCCTCGAAACACTCAAAACAATATCAAAACATCAAATTAACCCGAAATTCAAGCCTAAGGATTCCTAAACTTTCGAAGTTCGCCAATGATGCCGAAACTAACCAAACCACGTCCGAATGACCTAAAATTTTGCACACACATCACAAACGACATTACGAACCTATTCCAACTTCCGGAATTCCATTCCGACTCCGATAGGTAATTTTTCACTACTGAACGGAAATTGCCAAAAATCCAATTTCACCAATTCCAGCCTAATTCTACCACGGACCTCCGAATAACATTCCGAACACGCTCCTAAGTCTCAAATCACCTAACGAAGCTATCTGAACCGTAAAAACCAAATTTCGAGATCATTTACCTATAAGTCAACTTCTGGTTGACTTTTCCAACTAAATAACCAACTTAAGAGACTAAGTGTCTCATTTCTCTCCAAAATCACTCTGAACCCGAGCCAACCAACCCAACCCAACATAAAAGATCTTAACCGCACATAATGAAGCAGGAATGGGGGAAACGGGGCTAAAAATTTTGGAACGACCTATCGGATCGTTACACATGTATGTTAAGTTCATGTCGTGTTCGGACAACATATAAGTTTGTATGTTTTTTGGTGTGTAAATTGTCTTAGGATCCGCATATTTTGGTATAACTATGCTACCAACTACCATGGCAGTAAGTTTGTGTTGTATGTATGTATTGTCCATCAAAGAGCATGTGTGGAAGCTGTTGAATTTTCGAACCTTGAATATTGGTGAATCATTTATGCTGGTGGATTTGAAGTGCCATGTACAATTGTTCCCAACACATACCAGGCAGTAGCTACAGAATAAAAATAATTTAAACAATGGTATGAAAAATGTTGATACACAAATAATAGGTTGTTTAATCAAGAAAAGCTTATATTTAAAATTTTATATACAAAAAAATACAAATTATCAACAATTTGTATACAATGATATGACAAACACTGAAGAACAAAAAATACAAATAAACTACAAACTAAACAAAGACATAATTTTTGACCATTGAACTGTTCCTACCTTTTAGTACTAGACATTTTCACCCTAAATTGGAACTTGTTCATGACAGAATAGTGCTTCATTGCATTGGCAATTGTTTGTTTGTCTTTGTATACTTGGCCTACTTCAATAACACTTGGTACATTTTCTGTTTTGATGATACTTTCATATTCCACTATCACCGGAGATGTTGGCATATTAATCAAATTCAGTGTTACAGATGAACCTGCAATCAATTAAAGCTAAATACAATTATGACATATATTGTAGATATTTTGTAGTAAATTGTAGAACAAATGAAATTCAATACTTATATATTCATAACAATTGAACTACACATGTCATATAGTTTTTTTGTAGAAAGATTGTAGAACGCATGACATATAAACAAATTTCACCACTGATATAACAGATCAAACCTGCAATTGAGTTCGAAATAGAGATACTGCATTCCAAATCGAAATCACACACTGTTATACATCACGGATACACTCCTAAGCTTTTCTTTTCTGTTTTCGCCTCCATGTATACTCGAACTCCCATATCGTTTCGAATTTTCATTGGAGGACAATGTTCGTTGACAATGTATTTGATTTTGATTATTTTTTCTGATGTATGGATCATTAGATGCTACGCGATTGTAGAATTCAATTGGCTATAAATTGCATCTTCGGTGAATACAATTCCGTCGATATGAAAATCTATGTATCTCCCAAAGCTATACCAATTACCCTTTAGCTAAAGCATAATAGCTATTTTAGACATTATTGCACGTAATTTAGTATAATTGTAGATAATTAATTCGATTTTGGTTGTGAAACCAGAATATACAGTGAAAAACAAAGTATTCGAAAAGCAGAGTATCGAAATTGTGAGAAAAACGGAATAATTGCAGGCTTAATTCATGGCGATTAATGTGTTGCAAAAATCTCGGTAGAATCCTTCACTATCACATAATCCCGCTCCTAAAAAAGGAATGTTACTGCAGAAAGGATTCTATTTTAAATAATTGTATAGATTTTGTAGAGAAAACGTGTCCAGGGCGGGTAATATTGTAAACATGGATATTATCAGTAATAAAGTCTCATATAGTGTATAGGAATGAAAAAATCTTTTTATTTTTTATTTTTAAGAATTAACATAAATAGCCGCCCTCCCAATCACGTAAACTAAAAATAGCCGGTGGAGGAATAATATATGTATAATTAATGTATTATATGTATATAATTATGTATAATCTATATATATTACTCGAAAAAGTAAATAGTGAATATGACCGGCTATTTGTATAAAGATCCAAGTTTATTCAGGTCTAGTTTGTATCATTTGGGAGGAAAGACATACTCTTCTTTATTCTTGCTGAGAGGGAAAAAAAGATTTTACCTAAATAGCCACCAACTGCTTAAAATCAGAAAAGGTATATCATATATATATATATATATATATA
>ML422067.1:0-32682 GCA_005239525.1 Nicotiana knightiana | reverse complement strand
ATATATATATATATATATATATATATATATATTTAATTTTATGCTTATTAAATTAAGGTATACGCCCAAAGGGTGTACCTTATAACCAGTTAGTATAGAAACATGTAAACTTATAGTAACCATAGAAAAGTTGATCTAGCCAATTTCACCGCAGAATTGCAACTCTTACTTTAGGCTTTAAGTCGTACATAGTTCAAATTTCAGACAAGTAAATAATCATTTAAGGTAAAATTTCTAAAGTTTTATATATAGTTCAAACTCCAAATAATGAATTGAAAATTTTCATTTTGTAAGAGATTAATTGTAAAATTCTAAATATTTTTCTAATCCTAAATATTAAAATTTCCTACTTATCAGTTCAAAGAAGGAAACTTTTAATTTGCATAATTTTAATTGATTTTGAAATCCTAAATATTAGAAGATAATTAAAGAACTATTTTGTTTAATATGAGATTAATTTTTTAAAAAGGTAAATAGACGAACAATATTTCGCTAAGAAATTTTGTGCTTTACAATAATACATACATAAAAGATAGATAAAGAGTAGTATTTAATTAATAAAGGGTAAAAAAAATTCCAAACATGATTGCATAGAGTCATAATCGAATAAAATAAATTACAGAGATAGCTCTATGTTATTGGCTTAGACGTTCAAGTTGGAGGTTTGCCGTGTTTTTCAAAGATTTTTTTTCCAGAATATTTTATTTTGTTAGCAAGTATTTCTTTTGAATGTTTTCAGATTCTTTTTTTTGGTTGAAGCGTTTTCATGAATAAAAATAATTCTATACTAAATACGAACATAAAAAGAGAATATACGGTATTTGTGTTGCACAAAGATTTCCTCAGTCTCAAAATTATTAAGAAAAAACGCTTAATCATATAGCAAAGTGGCCTTCGGCGTTGGAAAATGATTGGGATGGAATTTTATTCTGTTGACGAAAATACTAAGCATGAATATTACCTAAAGTTTGTTTCAAAATATTGAACCTTTGATTTCTAGTCTTTATGCCAATTAAAATAAGGAAATATATGAGTAAAATTTTAGTTGATTTTTTAATTCCTAAATGTTAGCAGTTTCTATATAGTTCAAATAAAAAAAAATTAATAATTAGAATTTTAGTTTATTTTAAAGTCCTAAATATTAGAAAAATAATTAAAAATTATAATTTTTTTCCAATGAAATATGTTTTAATATATATATATATATATATATATATGCATTTTTGTATGTTACATACAAAAATATATAAATTCTATATATTTTTACGGCTGTCAATTACTTATAATTTTTGCCACGGGTTAGAAATGATCTTTACGATAATAACATCGTACCAATGTAACATATACATTTTGTTGGAACCAACTTTTTATGTTATATTTCGTCCTATACAACAACATTTTACCTATAACATGAATCCAAAATTATATGCTCTTTGTAAAATATAATAATTTTACTCAAATATCTATATATTTAGTATTTTAATAATATCAAAATACAATCTATAAATTATATTTTATTGAAGACATGACTTTAATACATCTTGTAAGTTCCAACATGGAATCTAGAACATTAAACACACTTGTAAATTGGAACATGCATGTACCAAAAATAAGATAGCTTGGAACATGAGAAACTAAAAGATGAAGTCGGAAACTCTTGGTATTTTGCTATTTTACCACATCTCACCATTTTAATTGTTTTAAATTTTTAAATTAAATATTTCTGGTACCTATCATAGCATAAACAAATTAAAAACGTGAATTTTTGAATATTATGTTTATAACAGCCATATAAGACATAAATTTCACATAATGTTATCAACAAAAGATTATAATAGACCAGACTATGATAGAGTTTCGACTGTGGTACAATTTTGCAATGAAGCAAAAAGGTCCAATAATGCATTCGAAGAGTTCATATTTTCTGTCTTTTATGCTTTTATAAAAGTGTATACACTAGTTCATATATATACATTTTTCCGGCTTTCGTTTAGAGAATGGCTATAAATTATCATTTTCCCTTGATTATAGGCAAAATATTTTATCATCTGAATGAATGATAGCTCTGAATCCTGCTATTTTATTTCGCGCATAAAAGAAGCACAACAATGTTAACCAAGTCCGTCTACAGAAGAGTCAAAAAAAAGTAATATATATTTATCAAATATGGAAAAAACACTATTTAAATGAATTGACTAGATACATATTACGATACTCTAAAGCGATTGATTATCTGAAAACTACTACTATGATTAAAATGCTTATCAACAAAAGTAATCTTCGAAAGCTTGGGCAAACAAGCTATGTCACTCTTGAAACCACAATTCTGAAAGTTCTCTTCACTTCAAACCAACTTTGATTCGGGAAACAGATGGAGACAAAATTTACAAAAGATAGCAAACCATCAACAATGCCTACAATTTTAAAGTTGCGTCGCTGTTTGTTCGGCAGCTGACCTAACTCTGTACCAAATTTATACTACCAACCAACCATCCAAAAACGATAATAGACGCCAGTAATCAAACAACAATAAAGCCTACATACAGCCACAGAGCCATATACTCTAATAGACGCCAATAATCAAATAACAATAGAGCTTCATAAAGCGCAGACCGAATTCCGGCAGCCAACATAAAAGACAGCTACAAACACCTATCTCTAGTTATTATTGTTAGTTTCTACAGCAGAGATATCACAACGATGTTCAGATGTTTGATCTTCACCCAATGCTACCATGACAAGAAGCAAAACAGGCTGAAGATGGCCGCCTTTCCAATCTGAACAAGTCATTTACAAAGCAGCACAATGAAGTGAAAGAAAGAACTTCCCCCACAACCAAAATATCAAACTCCTTAGTTATTCAGTCATTTTTCCTCTCTTAGCTCCATATTTGTTAAACCAAGTATTTTATATAAAAACACAAAACTAGGAAAAGAGAAAAAACAAGAAACGTTTCAGCACGCCCAAAAATAAAGGTGTAAATCTAAGTTGTTCGGACTCGGGTGCGATCATCCGATACAAGTAGGGATCCGAGTGTCGGATTCGACAAAATTTAAATTTTGAGATTCAAGTGCGGATCCAAGTATGGATATGCATGCAAGAATTCCGCCAAAAAGATCCAAAATAATAAAAAAAATAGAGCTATAAGTCCGAGCTCAGAACACGACCCCTTGAATTCTTGGTTTTTCTGAACACAGAGCACCAAAATATGAGACAAAAGCACTACAATATTGAAGGTATGCATTTCTCAGGTCTTAAATCTGTTTTATTTTTAATTTTGGGAAATCAAAACCTCAATTTCCCCCAAAATTTGTCAATGAACACAGGTCAAAGTATCCGAAGTTAGTTGGCCGAATCCGGAAGGTATCCCGCTCCCGCTCCCGTGTCGAGACAGGTGCGGCACCAAAAACAAAGAATCCGCGCAACTTAGGTGTAAGAATATGTTTATGAGGACTCTTATCTCTAGACAACTATGTTAAAGCTGCATTCAGAAGATAAAAGCAGAAATATCAGTCTAACTTGGGAGATTCATCATTTTCAGTTGCAGAATACAAAAAGTTTCCGAGTCACTAAAGACTAAAAGAACAGAATTGCAAAGGTTATTCAACTATCACTGCATTAGAGATCAAACACAATTCAACAATTCCAATACTCAACCAAATTCATCCAAAATAAACCCCACTTTCCCTTAAGTTTAACCTCACGGTTTGAATGAACCCAAATATATAGATGATCTCAGTCATGAAGCGTCCCCAAAATATCCTCATCCCGGTACAAATGAAACCTGCCAGAAAATCATCAAGAATGTTAAGAAAATCAACGAAGTTGAAAAATTAACAGCAATTCAAGGTCAAGTAACAAAGTGCACTTACTCTTTCTCCCCCAACTTGACTTGTGTACCACCATACTCAGGCAGCAAGACAGTGTCACCTTCCTTGACAGCAGTGGGAATCAAGTTTCCCGCCTTGTCACGCAGCCCTGGCCCAACAGCCACCACTTTACCGGAATTCAGCTGAAATTCACAAACACCAACATATCCCAACTTTAGGTAAAATTCAAAACAATAGAACACTAGCAACAGATTGATCACCAATCAACTATGTATCAATCAAATACAAGTTAAACTCAGCTATATATCCCCTCTATTTGTTCGCCCACTGTTATTAAAATGAAAAATGAGTACTTGTGAAGCCATGTGCTTCAACTAATGAAGCACAAACTGGTTTTGACGAGATGCAGTCAGTTCTTTTAATCACAACTTTGAAGAGTTGAATTAATATAGGCATTATCATTTATTGGATATGAAATTGGTTTTTAAATTGCAATTGATACATAATACCGTATCACAACTTCAAGGAGTTGAATTAACATAGGCATTATGTATACTGGATACTGAAAGTTATAGTACTGAATTTACATATGTTTAGCCACTCTTAATGTCATAAATTGTGAGCTCTACACTTCTCACTTTTCGCTTCAAGCCCCAAAACCTTAAGCCTCTTTGCATCTTCCACTTTTAAAAACACCAGTTCCGTTAATTTGGATCCATTTCAGTCAAATGCCTCAAGACACTTTACAGGTTGTCCAAATTTAACACTTAAATAACACACAATACCCCCAGAATATCCCCAATCCCAAACCAAACTAGTTGAGCTCTTGGCTATGCTATGTGAACCCTAATTTTACTCTTTGCCCTATTTGAACCCATTTCGTTCGAACACTTGCAAATAAGAAATTTTCAAAACTAAATGTTCTCTAATCTTTAAATTTATTCTACCTATAGAACCGACAGCCAAATTATGTCCCCAAAAAATGGAAAACGGCAGCAATAATAAAACAATGATGAATATTCAATTCAATAGTATAATAACACACAGAGAGCGAAGTAATCATTCGATTACTCAACAAATTAGAAGTTTCTCAAACTATATGTTTTCGACTGACCTTAGAGGATTTCTCAGGGAGAAGAATACCAGCATTAGTTTTAGCAGGGGCGGTGATTTTCTCGATCAAAACCCTGTTGAGTGTTGGGAGCAAACGCTTCGCCATTTCTGCTTTTGTTTTTTTGTGTGGTGGTGAAAGAGCAGAGACCAAATATATATGCGAAAAGGGTTCACGAATTGAGTAGAAGGTTCTAGTCTCCTCCTTGGGGTTTAGGGTTTTAACAGGGCATTTCCAAATGGACTGGGTTTAGCAGAACCGTATTTCTCATATTGGGCCTTGCCTGGCCCAGTTTTTATATTGTTGGGAAATTTACGGGGCATTTGCATCTATACTCGTTTTTGTGGTCACGTTTTAACTTATACCCGCTTTGTAAAAAAAATTATAAACGTACCCACTTTTCGCATAACTTCAGGCATACGGGTCTAAAGTAGCAAAAAATTTTGCCTGAAGCGGAGCAAAATTTCAGATATTTTTGAATGAAGTTTGGCCTGACTTGCAACGGCAATCACGCAAACTTCAGTTGATAGTGCAAATGGCAAACTTCAGTTCAATAAAACAACAACATGTGTTGGCTTAAGTTTTTGTTTGTAATTGTTGAACTTCAGCATTCTAGTAGCTGAAACTTTGTTTGTAATTGCTGAACTTCAGCATTCTAGTAGTTGAAGCTTTGTTTGTAATTACTGAACTTCAGCATTTTAGCTGAAGCTTTGTTCTGTATTTACTAAACTTCAGCATGTTTTAGCTGAAGCTTTGTTCTATATTTGCTGAACTTAGCATGTTTTAGTTGAAGATTTGTTCTGTTTGTGATGAACTTCAGAGCTGAAGTTTGTTTTGTATTTGTTGAACTTCAGCATTTTAGGAGCTGAAGTTTTTTATATTTGCTGAACTTCAACATTTTTAGAGATGAAGTTCTAAAACAACAATGAATTTAATATATCGTGATTAACAGCGATTGATGTTGTTCATTTCAAAGATTAAAAAATGAAAAATATTTTCGACATGAAAACAAGTTACTACAGATAAATTAGAATCAAAAATTAATGTGCATGTAAAGCTAAAATATCTAAGAGGTTAAATTATTGTGAATAAGACCAAACTGAACATAATGGGACAAGCAGATATATATATATGAATCATCAGGTTAGAACGCATAACAATATCTCAATCTTCAGCATTCAGAAAATGAAGGAGGAGCTGAAATTGTTTAAACAGTGGGTACAAATTATAACTTTTTTAAAAAGTGGGTATAGGTTAAATGGGGGCGACCAAATATGGCGCCCCGTGCAATTTAACCCATAACTAATTTATACGAAAAAAATGGCATGACAATGCATAAAGAGAATTGGCAATTTTTAGCCTTCTTTTACGTTTGGCAAAAGCAGTCCCAAAAAAGTGACTTTATATTGTCAAATCCTAAAAAACCTAATTCCTTATTTATTCTCTCTCCATGTATCTCTTCTTCTTCTCTTCTTCTCTCCTGTATCTCTTTTCTCTCTCCTTGTAATCTTCTTAAAGTTGTATTTCACCATTATAGTCTGGATCAAGTAAAACAAAAAATAATATTAGTAGACGCACAAAAAACCCCATCAACCGATTGATCTATCTCAAACAAATCACTCAACAACCCATCAACCAGCATTAGTTAAGCTTTTTCGGGTATTAGATGACGATAATAGATAAATTTTGTGATGATGACTTTTTTCGGCGATTTTGAGTCTGCCTGATGGTGAGCATAGTGGGTAAAGCAAAAAATAGATTATCTCATAGAGAAAGTGAAGGAGACAGTAGTGGCCTCCGGTGAATAGTCTATTTCCGTGCCATTAACAACCGACATATTTCAATTTAGGAATTTTTCTTCCAAATAAATTTTATATTTTGGGCTTCTAAAGTATTTCAATTATATAAAATTTGCAGGGTTTCTTTGTTAGACCCGCATTATCGTTCATTGCCCCCATTTCACCCCAATTTTTTTGAGATTTGATTTTATATTAGGGAATTTTCATCTTGTATATCAATATATTTTCAGTATATATTTATGTATAACCATAAGAAATTATGTATTATACAGTGAGATATACAAGGAAAGAAAATAAATCCTTTATATACATTTTAATATACACAAAGAATGAAAATAGAGGTATAAACATTTTTTAATGTGTTATACACCGTGATATATAAAAATAATATAATTATTTTTGTGTTATACACTTGGATACAGAGACAAAAATAAATTATAGACAGCTGTATTTATAATTTTATATTTTAGATATACCAAAAAGGAAAATAAAGTTATGATATACATGTTAATATACACAAAGAAAGGAAAGAAAGTTGTGATATACATGACATTATTATTATGATATATATTTATTGGCTATCTGATGCCAATATTTATAACTAGGGGTTTTTCTGCTAATTATGGGGTATGTTGTCACCATGCCAAAACCCCAACTTATACACTATATTTATCATATATAATACGCTTTAAATTGAAGTAATTATAATACATAGCTACTTTTTGAGTTTTATAGAAAATACCTTCTTTCAAATCCTATCTCAACTACACACAAGCGCCTTTTTTTTATTGCTTCCCAAAAGATTCAATTTCGTTTGTCGATGCTAATCTGATCTGTCATTGCAACTGCTCCACTGATCTCGTTTGTCGTTGCTGCTCTGCCGATAAAGCTTTGTCCTCTCCAGCGAACGGCCATCGCTGGCTAATGTTTGGCTACAGTGAAGAATCTCTCACATCTGGTCGGATTTTCGAATTAGTGTACTCTTAAATCTGGTCGGATTTTTTTTGTCTATGATGACGAAAAGCCTCAAAGACTCATTCTCATATCTGACTGGATTTTAATAGATATAATGTGACAGTGTCACGACCCAAATCCTAATCTAGGTCGCGATGGCGTCCAACGTTGATGTTAGGCAAGCCAACACAATTAGTTTAATGAGTTCCATTTAATTTTATAAAACTTTATTAACAATACTTGAGTTTTTGTCACAAGCATGAGAAAATAACAAGTATCAAAGGCAAATTTAATTGCAATGATCAAGAAGTAAAATTTAAATAGTTACATTTCCAAAAGAATAATCTACCAATGTATGTGCCAGGAACTGGTGTCACAAGTATACATGCATCTAGTAGAAGGAAATCAAAAGAATACGTTTATCCTACTGTCTGGGAGGTTATAGACAGAATAACAAAAGGGAAAGACTCCAACATGCTGCTGAACGACATCAAGAGAAGTAGCTCACCGTGCAATATCTGATCTCTTGAAGTCAAGAACGTGCTCCGGACTGATAACCAGATGCACCTGCCTCAGAACCCGTACAATTAAGTACAGAAGCGTAGCATGAATATATAAATGTTATGTACCTAGTAAGTATCCAGCCTAATCTCGAAGAAGTAGTGACGAGAGGTCGACTTGACACTTACTAGAGCCAAAATAATTTATTTAAATATAAGGCTAAACATGAATATCAGAGATGAGTAACAATAAAGACATAAAATGACAAGTCTTTCCACAGATACATTTATGTGTCAATTCCTATCAAATAGGTTACTAATTTATTCTCCAGGGCCTTTTAACAGTTTAATAATCACAGGAAAATACCAAGAAAATAAAATGAGCATAATATGCCAAGGACGTACGGCCCAATCCAACAGAAAGTAAATATGCACTGCCGAAGGTTCGAACGACGCGAACCATAGATGTATCTATTAACCTGCCAAGGCGAACGGCCCGCTCCCATGAGAGTAGTGAAAGAAATCACCCTACGTGGAATATAATTGCAAAGCGGTTTCACATAAACATAACACATTCTCCTCAATCAATTTTTCAAATTAGTGATTTACTTCAAACCTTTAAATTCTTAAGATATTGATATAGACTTTCACTCAATGACGATAGTGCAGGTAAATCAATTAACAATGTTCACAAAGCATGGTGTAACCTAAACTATCCAGACATAGCAAGAATAGTCATTACGCACGGACCATCGTCACCTAGTACGTACTTAGTCCCCCACAATTCTTCACATGATCAATTAATTCACCTAGGGGGAAAGTTCCCTCTTACGAGGTTAGAAAGGAGACTTACCTCGTATCAAGCCTACTTCCCGATTCAAGAATGCGCCTAAATCTCAAAATTCTTCGCCAAACAACTCGAAATTAACCAAACATTACATAAATTAATCAATCCATGCTCAAAAGTTCACAAATTTCCTATTTAGATGGTTACCCAACCTAGTTTGCAAGATTCTTAAAATTTACCCCCGGGCCCACATGCTCGGATTCCGGAAAATTTTAAGGAAAGTTGTTACCCATAACCTAAGGATCAATAATATATGATTTTTACTAAATTCCATAACAAATTTTGTGGTTAAATCCTATTTTTATCAAAACCCTAGGTTTTTACTCTAAACCCATAAATTTTACTATTCTCTGTGTATTAATCTACCCAAAAACTAAGTAATAAACTCACATTAAGTAGGAAATACATTACCTCAAGGTGCTAAGTCGAAATCTCTGCTTTGGGAGCTCCTAAATCGCCCAAGGTTGTAATAAATGCCCTAAAAATCCCTTAGTCTCGATTTTAAAACGGCCTCACTGCCTCCAGTGCTTTCGCACCTGCGGCGAGTGGACCGCACCTGCGGTCTTGCTTCTACGGATCAAGGTCCGCATATGCGAAAATGGAGGGGCTGGCAGGGATCGCACCTGCGGCTCTGCTTCTGCGAAGTGTTGATACCCAATTTTTCCCAAAATATTCTTAAAATTGCATATATATATATATATATATATATATATATATATATATATATATATATATATACCTTCAAAATCATGCATTAATAGCAATTGGTGTTTTTCCAAAAACATTTCTGCATTTTTATAAATTTGTCCAGCATTTTATTTCCAATAAATAATTACAAAATTGCATCATAAATGATTTCAAAAGCATTTCTTGATTTACTTTACAATTTATGGTCCTATTAAGACCAAATTATGCCATAAATAGCCAAATTGGCATCTTTTGGCTATAATTACAATAATTTTGTAATTATAGCCCAAACATATAATTTTGTACTATTTTCTACCAGAAATTAGTCCTCTATATTTTTAAATGCCAAATAATCATTTTTTTTAATTATTTCCATGCGTCGAATTCTTTTTTAATTAGCAATTATGTTATAAATTATTTCCACTAATTTAATTCGGGTATTTAAAAAATGGCCTATTTCTATTTCAATTATAGCCTAAATTATAACCAGCCCAAACACCTAATTATACATGGTCTAACATACCCAAGCCCAAACCTAAATCCTACCCGACCCCAGTCTGCTTAAATCCTGGTCGTTGATCATTTTTTATCAACGGTCCAGGTTTGCACTTACCATAATTAACCTAACAACTACCCCCCAAAAAACCCTCATTTCCCTCATCCTCTCCGTCGTCACCCCTCTCATTCTCTCTCAAACTCCTCTACCTAACCCTAACTCCCCTTTACCGGTTGCTTGCTCGCCGTTAATAATGGTGGCTCACCACCACTCCTAGCCCTAATGGCTCTCCTATGGCCGGGATTCATGCTGTCTTTGAGGTCCTCAAGGGACCAGTGGCCGTTCACTCACCCCTGGGCCTGTTTTCACCATTCTCAGGCCATCATGGCTCGATTGAGTAAGATCGTTATATTTTCTTGCTAGACCTATGGTTTCTAAGTCAGAATCTCTCTATCTCTGGGTTGTTCTTCTCTGAAACCCTATTTTTATATCTTGACTCATTAGATCTATAACATATCTAAGAGTATTTTGAGTTATTTCACTGTTTTCCATGAGAGACTTACTGATAGTTTCAAAAACGTCTCTTCATCTCTATAACTAGGGTTTCTTAACCCCTTTTTCAAAACTACTTTTCCTCTGATTTTAAGTGTTATTCTATAATCTTTACTATGTTTAAACGGTTTATGTAGGTTTTCTCTTTAACCTGATTAACTGTGTTAAAACCCCTAATTTCTTGGCTTAGTGCTGGGTTCTGAGTCTGTCTTTGCTGATTTGTTTGTTTGACTTGTCTGTATGTTTGATTCTCATGAATATGCTTCGATTAATTAGAATATTCTATGATTTTTGCCCTAATAATGTCTTATTAGGGTTTCTGATTTGTCTCTTCTGGATATACTCTGTTCACATGTTATTCATGGCAATCTATAATGTTTCCCTTAATATTAGTACTATTTTCCGATTCTTTAAATCCCTGGTTTCCTGTGTTGATACTCTTTACTGATTTCCGACTACTTTTCCTGTTTTACAACCTTTAAATTATTTTCTCGCCTTATTATGTGACGGACTGCATTATTAGTTGATTCTTACTGTTATTTCCTTAATTAGAACTTTATGAATCTATCCCTAATTACCTGTTCTATACCTACATCGTTTGAATTCTTTCCTTAATTGTTATACTCCGTCTATGTGATTTCTTTCCTTAACTTGTTTTCTATCTTTTACCGTTGGTGAATCACTCCCTTAATTAAGGGAAGACTTGGACTGATTTTACTCTAATTGATTCCGAGTTCCATAATTACCAAACAGTTTGACTCTTACCTTATTTACCTAGCTTTCAAACTACTATATATATTGCTCTCTTCTACTCTCATTAGACAGTCTTCTACACACACGAACTCACATTAGTTCACAGCTCTCTCATACACTCAACAACTCTTCTGATTACTTGTGTTACTTGCTATTGTTACTGAATTAGTCGGCTGCAAGCCAAGGCTAACTATTGCACTTTCCTGTTCTTCATTTTGTGTCTATTCTCCTTACTGGTATGTTCTGATTTTAAATTCAAGTTCCAAAATCAATGTGTTTCTTCTACTGCTTTAGTTTATCATTTTAATAATCTGTTTCTGTCTATTGTTTGCTTCTCAACATGTGTTTAACTTGTTTTACTTAGTATACTAGTTATTTTCTAACCCTTTTTTAGGTTCAGCCTATTTATGAACATGTTTGCTTCCTGTGTAATCTGTCTCCATGTGACTCCACCCTGTCTTTGAATGCTTGTCTATAAGTTGCCTAGTTCTGGTATGCACCTATTGTGCAGTTGTTACCTTAAGTTGTTCCGATTGTATGCTCAATTCTGTTTGATACCACTATGTCTTCTATTATTTATTCTGAAATTCATACTCCTATACTATGTTTACATCATTACTTATACCCAATCCCACAAGTCCCTAAGCACTTCTGATTTTATGCAACCATGTCCCCAATTAGCAATTCTGGAACCTATGGCATTTTGTCTGCTATTCTTTGAGACTTCTATGCTTATGCTTGTTATGTGCTCACCTTGGGTGTTGTATCTTTCCCCAACCCCCTTACCCCTGTGTGAAGGAATCTTGTTTGAGTGTTGTTGAACCTGTTTTGTTCTGTAGTTGATCTACTGTTTGTTTAATTACCCTCTTGTTCAAATTATTTTACTACTAAACCACTTTATACTTTTATAAACATCAATTGAGTCATTTCAATACTGTTTTATACCAAAGCATTTTCAAAACCATGTCAAGCACTCTCACTCTACTCTTAGATCCTTAAGTTCTGCCCCTCCAGTGTGTGACTGCTTTGGGATTCTTGTGAGATACCTCTGAACTCTGATGCACTGGGGCTGGCTCTTCCACACTGCACTTACTCAGTTCTGGCTATGAAATCCGGGTGTGAGCACTGCCCGGGATCCTTGAGCTCCTTAGGGAACTCTGACACACCCGGACATGAGAAAGGCTACGAAACTTTGACAGTTGAGGTTATGAACACTTGGTATTATGGGACTGCTTCAGGCTCCCTACAGTTTAACTCCTTCTTTTCTATCTATTTATGTAATTCATTCAGCTACTGGTCTGTAATAATTATTTGTAAACAGATATTGAGGATGTCTAGTGAAGTTGGGAGGGTAGCCATATAGTTCTGTTAACATCATCTGTTAGAAATCATGTTTTAAATTTTACATTATTTCTATCTGCATTAGAATCCATATTTTAGGACCAGCATGTTCATTCAAACTATGCCAAGCATGCACTAGATACCATGTTCCTAGGATTTCATGTCTACTGTTTCAGTATCTCATCCATGCTTTTATGTTTATCGCTTAGAAATCCTGCTCCTAGGACAATAAACAACGTTAACATAAAAGTTGTTACTCCTGTGCATTCAAAATCATATCTCCATCACCCTGTAACTCTTTATGCATTTTAGAAATCATGCCTTTAGGAATTCTGTGTATCCTGAAATTATGTCTTAACCACCCTACAATTATGTGTGCCTATTAGATATCCTGCTCTAGGATTTCGTTTACATCTGCTTAACCACGCCTAATTTAACTAATGACTCATGAAAAAGGTAGAAACAATGTCACATCTAATTGTCTTGCTCTTAATAAAACTAGTAACAATCTCTGCATAATCGTATCACCTAGAACATCATGCTTTTAGGTAAAACAACTTCTGAACTATTTTTAACAATTCTGGTAATTATTATGCACAATCCCACACCTAGGCAAGCCTTAGGTAATCAATCTCTTTAAAAGCTGGAACACTGCTTGGTTGTGTTTACTGTTTAAAGACATAGGTTTTAAAATCAGTAGGCAAACTGATTAGGACCTTGCTATTAAGTTTATAAATAAAGCTGCATATTTTTGTGCATTGACATTCACTTAGATATCCTGTCTTAGGAACCTGTCTAATAAAATTGCCTCTTGTTGGTGTTTGAGGCGTGCTGATTATGTGCATTACTTGTGGAGGTAAATCTGGGCCTCATAACTGCGTTCCTACATTTATCTTATTAGTCCTATTTGTTCTTGCATGTCACTTAGAATTTTATCCTTTTAAAACCTTAGGGGTCTGTCCAGAACTACCTATACTTAGAGGTCCTAAATTCCTCCAGGACCATTAAGAAGGGACAGGTAACAACATGCATAGAGATCGCTAAATAAACTCGCTTAATATCCGCTAAGGGGTGGGGTAAAGGGTAGATATGGATATGATGACCTGTGCGCTAATGCCACATGTAGCCCCTCATTGAGGAATGATTACCCGGCATTGCATTGATGTGATCCTATAGGATAAACAACTTAGGACTCCCCTATCCCCTACATATGTGTGCTTAGACTGCGAATCTTTTCAAAACCATTACTATTTTCCATGTATATACTTTGACTGCTTATTTGTTACTTGCTTAAATTCACAAAGTTTGTTGGTCGGGAACCACAGTTGTGGACTTTGAGGGGTGCCTAACACCTTCCCCTTGGAGTAATTTCAAGCCCTTACCCAATCTCTGGTTATTCAATTAGTGTTATTATAACCCTTAATAGGTGCCCTAATACACCTTAATTCGTTAGGTGGTGACTCTTCAAGTCCTTCACATCCCTTTTCCCAAAAGGAAATGAGTTGTCCCAACAACATCAAAAACCATGACCGACCCGAAAGGAGAGGAAAAAAGGGGGGCGCGACAACATGGCGACTCTGCTGGGGAAACCTAGGCTTTTACCATTTCAAACTGATTTGTGAATTTGTCTTTATTTTGATAAAACATGCACCCCTTTCCCTTTCCCTTTATGTGCAATTAATTGTTTACTTTCCCAAGTATTTATTCTTTTAAATGAAACTGACATGTTTCTTTTTGTTTTTCTTTGTAACTGCTTTTCAATCATAATCGTTGTATTTACCGCTTTCATAACATGCAAATACATGACGACATGCTTTTATTGCTTATTTTTTATTGTTGCATAATCGTGCTCAACATCATATTCCACTCGTGCCTATACAAATCCTATAGCAACTCTTGATGAGTGGTTGCGCTCTTCCATTTTATATCACCACCTAAATTCGGAAAGGCTTATTTGCGGTAAAACTAGTCGATCAGCTATGCAGTCGACGATTCTGTGTCTTTCCCCCTCAAGTTGTCCGCTTGAGGGTACTAGTCTAAAACCCTATAGAAACCCTACTCTAATTATAATTGTACATGCATCATGGTCAAACCTGGCCGGGTTAATATGTTGTCCGCATGAAAACCCTTTAAGACAGCCTTATCCAAAAGTCCATCGGGGTTCTTGTAATCCCAACTGGCGCGATCACAATCTGTGCATTAATGTGGAGAAATAAATGCCAATATGCTAATCACTAATGTATAAGTAGTTGAATCCGGAGGGGGAAAGAGTCTAACCTTGTCTATTTTGCAGAAAATGAGGCACGAAGTCCCCAGGTTCGGTACGATCCAAAGAATACCACCATTATTGCTGGATTGGTGGGAAGACCTTTCGCCAAGTGACAAAGACCATGTGAAGAGGGTCCTCAGAAAATTACCCTCTTTACTGGATATCCAACCGAACAATATGTTGATTGAAGCAGCCACTATGTTCTGGGACAGAGAAAGGTCTGCGTTCCGTTTTGGCAACATAGAGTTGACCCCCCTCTTGGAGGAGATAGGGGGTTTCACAGGATTACCTTGGGACAGTCCAGGTTTGTTGGTGCCGAAAAATCGTGCCGCTAGGGGATTCCAAAAAATATGGGTTTGAAAAGGAACGATAATTTAGAGTGCCTAACAGATTCCTACATACCTTTTGACTATCTCTATGAACGATACGACTATAGCAAATCCTATCGTATCTTCAACGATGAATTCTCTATTACTTCCTTGGGTCATATTCACCGCAGGGTTTTTGTGTTCGTCGTTTGCTTCCTGGGTATGATAGTATTTCCGAGCAAAGGAGACAGGATTCACACTAGACTGGCTATGGTAGCCAAAACCTTAATGGAGGGGATCGAGGGGAAAACATATACCATTATCCCTATGATCATAGCAGACATATACCGAGCCTTGGACCGCTGCCAGAAGGGGTTCAAACACTTTGAGGGTTGTAATCTGCTACTACAGGTTTGGTTATTGGAGCATCTCCAAAGGGGTCAATATCGTCAAGAGTTTCCACGAAGGGCGTGGAATGATCATATAGCCTTCCATCACCCTAAGAGAATGACCTACATCCTAGACAGGTTTGCTCAACCGGAAAATGCTACAGAATGGGTGCAGTTTTTTGACAATTTGACCGAGAACCAGGTTCAATGGATGTTCGAATGGTTCCCTACCAGTGAGTTCATCATCAGATCGGGGGACTCTCTACACCTGGTGTTGATTGGTTTAAGAGGCATATACCCTTATGCTCCCATCAGGGTTATGAGACAGGCAGGCAGGAAGCAAGTCATACCGCGAGTCTCTAAAATGAGTCATTACAGAGCAGATTTTCAGGACGACGACATCCCGTACAAATGTGAAGCTCAACATATGTGGCATCTAAAGGTTATTATAGAAAAGGACACCATCGAGCCAGACATGTACCATGCAGGGCATGTACGCTTTTACCTATCATGGTTGGAAGACAACATAGCAGGGGTAGTTGAGCCGGGAATCGGTGGGAGAAGCAGGGTCATAGACGAAGTTGCTGAGGCCCAAGTGAAATACAATAAACTGCGCAAAAGGGTTCGTGAGTCCGAGGCTGAGCATCTGGAGCAACACAAAACTGATATGGAACTGATCAATGAGTGGAAGGAAAGGGTTATTAAATCCAATAAGAGGTTGGAATATTTGGAGCAGGGTCTGATGGAACTAGAGGCGAAGACAAGGAAAAGAGTCGCCGACTGCCAGAATGCTGAGAGAAGCGAAAGAGGGCATCTAGCAAAAGTATACCTGATGTTGGGCATGCACGACCTGGGGAACCTGATGGACAAAGACAAAAAGATCAAGCCTGGGGAAGGTCCTTCTGGGACCAAGTAGATTAGATTTACCTGCTTTTTCAAATGTAATAGGGCCAAGTGCCATTAGTGACTTATATTATTCAGTGTCGTTTTAGATTTATCTACTTTTACATTAATGAAATGAGGTAGTTATTGGAATCTAAGTTCTCCAAATAAACTTGTTGCTAGGCCTACCTCGGTCACAACGAGGCTCCCCAAATTAGGACATGATTTTATATCCCTGCAATGTGTGTTTAAATACTGCAATATTTTCTCATGATCCTCACTGACTTGGCTATCTTTTGTTTTGTTTTTGTTTTTGTTTTCTTTCTTTTATTCCCCTCCCCGAAGGTTGGTTCGTGCATTCTGGCATCATCATCATATCATACAAGATCAAGGGGACCTCCACCTCCTCCTCCTACTCCTCCTAGTCCACTTAAAGTCAAAGGTTTGGTGATCTAAATCATCGTATGTAAGATAGCGCGTAGCATTTCACTAAGAAANGTCTCCTTGTTTTATATGTCACTCGATGACTTGAGTAGGAGCTTTCCCTTTCTTTCCCGTCTGTGCTTTCCTCTCCTTCTTTGCCTTCTTTGAATAAAAAAGCCAGGAAGTCAGCCAGTCTGTTCTTAATAAGGGTAAGCCAGTACGGTAATCCTTCTTTCTAAGAGTCCTCAGTCCTAGGGTCCTCGTAGTCCATTAGGAAGAGGGGGAACCGAAGCTCTATGTCCTTGAAGAGATGATAAAAGAGAGAAATACCGCTTTACGAGATGAAAAAGACCGCTAGGCGAGTCTGAGAAGGAATGAATAGGTCCAGGGTTCTTCCTACATCAATTGGTTGGAAAGGCGAAATCACGTACTTCTGAGGAGGTCTGACTGACAGAGCTTGGTTTTTCTTCCTTGACTCGAGACCTCTTTCACTGAGAACTAATTCAATGTCTTTACGCAGGTGAGCAGTCCTATATTAGATTATGCCCTTCAATGACATTGTCTTTCCACCGTACGACATTACTGGAATTCCTTTTTGGTGATCTAAATCATCGTATGTAAGATAGCGCGTAGCATTTCGCTAAGAACCAAGACTCACGATCTACTAAGCTTTATATTGATTCAAATCCAATCGTGACTGACAGTAAATTTTACTACACAACGAGTAGTACACGCATGTGTTAAACATATAGATGAAGTCACTTCAAAACGAACCACCTATGAGCTAAAACTTGACACTTAGATAGAGGAGGAAGTAGAAAGAAAATCTTTATACGCTATTATCATCCAATGAATTCATTGCAACACCACGAACAATGAGACTTCTGTCTCGCTTACCTGCCCGACGGGTAGACCCAATAGAATAAATAGAATAAGAGGCTTGACCTAGAGCTCTTCTCTTCCCCCTGAAAAAAATCAGATATTTGGCATGAGTAGCCTACGAGCCCTTACTTGATGTCTGCACTAACTGCCCTATAACTGGTGAATCCTTTGAATCATAGGAATGGCAAAATCAGTAGATACCGGGCTTGGAACATCTCACCACACGCGTACTAAAAGCGCGATCTTGAAACTAGAAACTCTGGTTTGGAACAAATGAGCAGATAGGCTTGACGAAGTTTTCCTTAAAGTAAAAATGGAAGATTTGAGCAATATCAACACAATGACAGCTGAACGAACAGAAGATCCTGACAATCAAGGTACTCGGGTTCAGAATGATGCTATGCCACAACTCGAGCAAAGGTTGTTGAAACTCCAAGGGGAGCTTGAACATGTGCGAAACTTGGAGAATCTATCCTTCTCCCTTAGTGTTCCAGATGTCAATCATCCGAACACCCAAAACCCCATACCTCCTCAGAATACTCCAAACAAACAAAACCCTCCCACAACTCACCACCGTATAACTCCACCGAAAAATAAAACTATTCCACCACAATGCAACACTTGCCACACTCCGAGAAACACCTCACTGATCATCCCTAAACCACAAAGCTCCACAGATGACCACCTCTATGCTGAGGCTCCAGGCCATCATAACAACCCCATATACGTGGAGACTCTACCTCACTCCACCCAACCTATTTCTTACACACCTGAATCCAGTGAGAAGGATATGCTCATTAAGAACTTGGCCGGAGAACTCAAGAGACTGACTAGCCGAGTCCAGGGTGTCGAAGGAAGTAAAAGAGTTCAGGGATTGAACTATGAAGATCTCTCCATACAGCCTGATGTTGAACTACCAGAGGGTTACAAACCTCCTAAGTTCGAGATGTTCGACAGTACAGGTGATCCCAGGGTCCATCTGAGAACCTATGTGATAGATTGGTTGGAGTAGGAAGAGACAAGAAGATTCGCATGAAATTGTTCATGAGAAGCCTCATTGGAGATGATTTGTCTTGTTACATCATCCAAGACCCTAAGAAGTGGTCCAACTGGGCAGGCATGGCCTCAGATTTCATTGATCGGTTCAGGTTCAACATGGAGAATTCTCCAGACGTATTTTATATCCAGAACCTCAAGAAAAACCCACCAAAACTTTTTGCGAGTATGCCATTCGCTGGAGATCTGAAGAAGCCAAGGTCAGGCCTGCCCTAGATGAAGAAAAAATGAACAGATTCTTCGTCCGGGCACAGGACCCACAGTATTATGAAAGGCTGATGGTAGTGAAAAAACACAAATTCTCTAACATCATCAAGCTTGGTGAGAGAATTGAATAAGGGATAAAGGGCGGAATGGTTACTAATTTTGAAGCATTACAAGCCACCAACAAAGCCTTGTAGTCTAGTGGTATATCCAAGAAGAAAGATACATGGACGGTAATGGTTGCACATGGACCCAAATCGCCGTTGGTATACCGAACTTTCCCACTCACATACCAAGCACCCCCACCTACATATCAGCCAGCATTTCCACCTACTTATCAACCGTTACCCCCACCTGCTTATCAACCCATGTCTGCCAGATATTCCCAACCAGCCACTGTTTATCATACATACAACTCTCAACCCTCTCACTTCCAGTCACCCCTGCTCGCCAAAAGTTTCCAAGACCTCGACCCAATTTTGACCGCAGGCCGCCCAAGCAATATACTGCCATTGATGAACCTATTGACCAGTTGTACGAAAGATTAAAAGTGTTGGTTATGTTACTCTTATCCCTGCTGTAACCCCTGAAAATCCATCCCAAAGGGTCAACCCAAATAAAACCTGTGCATACCATTCCGACACGAATGGGCATACGATTGATGAATGCCGTTCACTTAAGGATAAAATCCAGTCTCTAATTGATAATAAGGTCATCCAAGCAAAGGAAGCTACTCCCAATATCCGCAATAATCCGCTCCCAGACCATAGGGTGGAGGCATCAACATGATAGAGATAGAGAAAGAATGGGACCTAGAGGGGTCGATTGGATTAATCAAAGAAGGTGATAACCCAAAGAAGCCAGCAGTCACACTTAATCCCATCATAGTCCAGATCTAGCCATCAAGAGATGTTGAGGTAGCTGCATCAGTCCCATTCAAGTTTGAAGTGTCACCACATGCGGATGCACTTGTGCCATTTGAGGTTGAGGTAATCCCACCTGCCACGACACCTGTCCCATTTGAAGTGAAGATAGCTGCCCGCCGCTTTTCAACACCAATGTCATACCTTGGGACTACGTGGCTGAATCAAGAAGGAAATGTAAGGTTAAGATGGAAGAAGATGGTGCCGCACAGGGGATGACCAAGAACGAAAGGGTCTATACACCTGAACACTTGGCAGAGTCTAGCAAACATGCTACCCGTCATTGAAACATGTATAGATGATCTTTGGAGAAAGGTGAAAGCCAAATAATATTCAGTCATAGATAAGTTGAGCAAGACTCCAGCCCAAATATCCATCCTGTCATTGCTACAGAACTCGGAAGCGCACATGAATGCTTTGATGAGAGTGTTGAACGAAGCATATGTGCCTAACAACATCACCAGTGGAGAAATGGCCAACATGGTAGGACAAGTGCTGGAAAGTCACAAGATCACTTTCCACAAGGACGAGCTGCCACCTGAAGGGCTAAGTCACAACAAGGCACTGCACATTACTGTGCAATGTGAAGATTCTTTAATTATCAGAGTTCTAATTGATGGAGGATCCAACCTCAACATTTGCCTATTGACAACCCTCAAAAAATTGGGCAAAGGATTGTACGAGATAAGAGAAGGGTCCATGAATGTGAAAGCTTTCGACGGTTCTCAGAGGGCCACCATTGGAGAAACCAGTCATTGTCTACAGATGGGACCTACATGGTTCGAGGTTGAATTTCAGGTGATAGATGTATTCGCATCATATAACATGTTATTGGGGCGGCCATGGATACATGCCGCTGTGGTTGTGGCATCAACATTGCATCAGGCAGTGAAATTTGAATGGAACCACCAGGAAGTAATCATCCACGGAGATGGAAGCAACCCTATCTATAGTCGCCAGACCATCCCGGTGGTTGAAGGTAGAAGAAGTCTGGGTGGAGAAACTTATCACCACATCGAGCGGGTCAACGCAATAGACAAGGATAAGTGGTGGGATAGTAAGATCGAAAGCATATTGAACTGGAGCGGGTACAAGCATGGCAAAGGGCTCGGTAAGAATCTTCAGGGGATTTTCAAACCGATACAGCTGAAGCACCATGGCACCACTTTTGGGATGGGATACAAATACACTTGGCAGGAGTACGAAGATTGGTCGCCACCATGGCGCGGTCCCTACTATCCATTGGAACAACCTATACCACATTTGGAGCATACTTTCCAGCAAGCTGATATCATATGGGGGTCAGAAGAAGAAGAAACTCTAGCAGCTTTGAAGAATCTATTCCTGGAAGATGAAGGCATGGACTGTTGTGTTATTGTTGAGGAATAGGAAGAGGAAGGCCTTACCAGCCAAGCTGTGAGCAAGGGATCATTCCTCAAGAATTGGACCGCCAGACAATCCAGAGCTCGACGAGTCTCGGGGTAGCAAGGCTGAACAACGTTATTTATTTCATTTTTTGCTAATGATTTCCTTTTTTGCATTTTCTTTTATTTTCCTATAAAATCCCGATGTTCCAAAATGTTTGTTTAAATTATCAAAATGGCTTTTACGTTTCAACGAATCAGTATTTATTTATTATCGTTTTTCTCTCATTACTTTTATCTATACAGCATTACTATTTCCTGACCTGATGAGCTGATGACTGTGACATACAATGAGATAACGCAACAAAAGGACAGCGATTCAGAAGAAGATGATGTCATACCCGATGAAATTATCAGAGAAGTTGAGGATTTTGAGAACAGACCTAAGTCTAACCTGGACGAAACTGAGGTAGTCAACCTGGGAGATTCAGGGACCATCAAAGAAACTCGCATCAGCATCCATTTGTCGCCATCAGAGAAAGAGGAATACACCAAATTCTTGAAAGAGTATGAAGACATATTTGCATTGTCGTACGATGACATGACTGGTCTAAGTACATCTATTGTGTCCCAAAAGTTGCCGACCAATCCAATGTGCCTGCCGGTAAAACAGAAGCTCAGAAAGTTCAAGCCTGATATGAGTCTGAATCAAAGAAGAAGTTACCAAGCAAATCAACGACAAGGTCCTCAAGGTATTTGAATATCCAACATGGTTAGCCAACATCGTGCCAGTGCCCAAGAAATACGGAAAAGTTAGGGTCTGTGTCGACTACCGAGATCTCAACCGGGCTAATCCGAAGGATGATTTCCCCCTTCCAAACATACACATCCTGATTGACAATTGTGCAAAGCATGAACTTCAGTCGTTCGTGGATTGTTTTTTCGGATACCATCAGATTTGGATGGGCGAAGAAGATGCTGAGAGAACGGCTTTCATCACGCCGTGGGGAGTCTACTGTTGTCAGATGATACCATTTGGTTTAAAGAATGTTGGGGCCACTTATATGAGGGCTATGACCACTATCTTCCATGACATGATACATAAAGAGATCGAGGTATATGTGGACGATGTCATTATCAAGTCCAAGAAAGCCACCGACCATATAGCATGTCTGAGGAGGTTCTTCAACAGGTTGCGAAAATACAACCTGAAATTAAACCCCGCGAAGTGTGCATTCGGGGTTACTGCAGGAAAATTGCTTGGGTTCATTGTCAGCCTCCAAGGAATAGAACTGGATCCGTCAAAAAATCAAAGCCATCCAAGAATTACCACCGCCAAAGAACAAGAAAGATGTGATGAGTTTCTTGGGGCGCCTTAACTACATCAGCCGGTTCATAGCCCAGTCCACGGTCATATGTGAACCGATCTTCAAGATGTTAAAGAAGGATGTTGCAACTAAATGGACTGAGGATAGTAAAAAATCTTTCGACAGAATCAAGGAATACTTGTCAATTCCACCAGTTTTGGTCCCGCCAGAGCCAGGTAGACCCTTGATACTCTACCTTGTAGCATTAGATAGAGCTTTCGGCTGTGTTCTGGGGCAACACGATGAGACAGGAAGAAAGGAACATGCTATCTATTATCTGAATAAGAAGTTCCCTCCATACGAGGCACGATATTCTCTACTTGATCATACCTGCTGTAACCTGGGTAGCCCAGAAGCCGAGGCACTACTTCTGTGCCTACACGACATATCTCATATCAAGGATGGATCCCTTGAAGTACATCTTTCAGAAGCACATGCCCACTGTCAAGCTAGCCAAGTGGCAAATCCTGCTAAGTGAATTCGACATCGTGTATGTGACTCAGAAAGCAGTCAAGGGACAAGCATTGGCAGATCATCTTGCCAAGAACCCTGTGGGAGGAGAATACGAACCTCTGAAAACATATTTGCTTGATGAAGAAGTATTATTCATAGGAGAAGACATTGCTGAATCCTATGACAGCTAGAAAATGTTCTTCGACGGAGCAACCAATTTCAAAGGGGTCGGTATTGGATCAGTCTTGGTGTTGGAAACTGGCTAACATTATCTGGTATCTGCTAAACTCAGATTCCCATGCACCAACAATATGGCAGAGTATGAAGCCTACATCCTAGGGCTCAACATGGCCATTGACATAAATATTCAAGAGCTGTTAGTAATTGGTGATTCAGACCTGCTAATACACCTTACAAAAAGAATGGGATACCAAGAATTCCAAGATACTGTCGTATCTGCACCACGTGTAGGAATTGAGAAAAAGGTTCACAAAAACAGAATTTTGGCACGTCCCCAGAATTCAGAACGAGTTTGCCGATGGACTGGTCACTCTATCATCCATGATACAACATCCAGATAAGAACTTCATTGATCCTATTCTAGTAAAGATCCATAGCCACCCGACATATTGTGCCCATATTGAAGAAGAAGCAGATGGAAAACTATGGTTCCATGATATCAAGGAATATTTGTCAAAGGCAGAGTACCCAGAGCTTGCAAATCATACTCAGAAACGCACGCTTCGGAGATTGTCCAACAGTTTCTTTCACAGTGGAGGAACCCTGTACAGGAGAACTCCCGATCTGGGATTATTGAGATGCGTCGATGCAAAGGAAGCATCCAGACTACTCGAAGAGATACATGCCGGGACTTGTGGCCCACATATGAATGGTTTTGTCTTGGCCAAGAAGATAGTCAGAGCTGGTTACTTCTGGATGACCATGGAAACGGACTGCATCCAGTATGTCCGAAAATGCTACCGATGTTAGGTATATGCAGATATGATAAAGGTACCCCCAAATGAGCTCAATGCAACAAGATTGACTTGGCCATTCGTCGCCTAGGAAATGGACATCATTGGACGGATCAAGCCTACAGCCTCAAATGGACACATGTTCATCTTAGTAGCTATTGATTACTTCACCAAATGGGTCGAAGCAGCGTCTTACAAAGCAGTGACTAAGAAATTCGTGGCAGACTTTGTCCGTGCCCATATTGTTTGTCGGTTTGGAGTTCCAGAATCAATCATCACCGACAATGGCTCCAATATAAACAGTGATCTGATGAAAGCCATGTGCGAGACTTTCAAAATCAAGCACAAGAATTCCACAGCCTATAGACCTTATATGAATGGAGTTGTAGAAGCCGCCAATAAGAACATCAAGAAGATATTGAGAAAGATGATAGAAAAACACAGACAATGGCACGAAAAGCTATCATTTGCCTTACTGGAATACCGCACCACAGTCCGCACATCAACTGGGGCAACTCCTTACTTGCTGGTTTATGGTACAAAAGTTGTTATTCCTGCTGAAGTGGAAATTCCTTCCTTAAGAATCTTACAAGAAGTTGAGCTCAGCGACACAGAATGGATAAGAAATAGTTATGAGCAGCTAGCCCTCATAGACGGGAAAAGGATGAATGCAATATGTCACGGACAACTTTATCAGAGCAGAATGACCAGAGCTTTCAACAAAAGAGTCAAGCTAAGACGGTTCACACCGGGGCAACTGGTGTTAAAGAAGATCTTTAAACATCAAGATGAGGCCAAAGGGAAATTCTCTCCCAACTAGCAAGGTCCGTATATGGTTCATCGAGTACTGACGGAGGAGCTCGCATGCTTGCAGAAATAGACGAAGAAGTTTGGCCAAAACCAATCAATTCCGATGCAGTCAAGCGCTACTATGTGTAATTCTTTATGCTCTTCTCAAATAATGTAAACTGAACCATGCTCAACCTGATTCCCGTTTAAGAGGGGATACGTAGGCAGCCCTATGGGTTCGGTCACAATTCAATAAAAATCTCATCCCCTCCCCTCCCCCACAATTGGAAACTGGGGAAGAATTTTGAGGAGGACCCTCAAAATTCCGAAGCAAGTTCTGCTGACCGCAGCATGCGCAATAGTCAGAAACGTCAACCCATCTAACTGGGGCAGAATTTTGAGGAGGACCCTCAAAATTTCGTAGCATGAAAGGTTGCAATGTCTTGAACCGTGTCACAGTCGTTGATTCATCTAAAATTCTTAAAACATGTCTCATACTATGTCTTTGCAAAATCATGCATATTTGCTTTCAAAAATAGCTCTGTTTAGCAAGCGCTACCCCGATAACTTGAACTTGATCATCAGACCAAGCAGAACAAGTCAAGCAAAGCCAGCGGGGATACGAACCGACCTTCCCCATCCACAGAACTCACAATTTTTCTTTGGATGCAGGAACAAAGGATAAACACGATTCAAAGTCACAATTCTCAAAACAGTTGCAACTGCCGAAATTTGCTATCAGCACAAAGAACAAACATGCTCCGTAGTCCCAATTTTCACAACAATCGCAATGTCGAAATCTACTACCAGCTAAGAAATTCTACTATCATTTGCTATTTATTCTTCTGCATAAGGCTAATCGCTGCCTTCCTATCTGCATGAGGTTAAGCTCTACCTTCACCCGGCATAAGGCTAATCTCTGCATTCCCATGCATGAGATTAAGCTATGTATCCATCTGCATAAGGCTAATCGCTGCCTTCCTATATGCATGAGGTTAAGATCTACCTCCACCATGCATAAGGCTAATCTCTGCCTTCATTTGCATGAGACTAAGCTTTGTCTCCATACTTGCATGAGGCTAAGCTTTGCCTCCAATTTACTTTTTTCACCGAGACTAAGCGCTATCTCAAGCATTATTTACTTAACTTCTCTTTCGGGCTAAGCTCTGCCCCCCAATTCACGAGACTAAGCCTTGTCTTGTTGACATCATTTTGTCACATCTCATGGGCTGAAATATCGCCAACTTGTCCAAAGGCATCATAGTCTAACGACATCATCCTCATAGCTGGAAGACACCATGTCATGGCCTGAGGATCTCTCTCAATCTTGCATATCATTATTCAAAGGGATCATAGTTCGGAGGCACCATATTCATGGCCCGAGAACATCATTTCATGGCCTGCGAATCTCTCATCAAATAATTCATGGCCCAGGACATCATGGTCTGAGGACGTCATCCCTAATCGTCCGAAGATAGCTTTCATAGTCTAGCGGGAACTGCATCATGTTTAAATTTATGCACAATATATTCTTGTAGTATTCTTATTTGCAGGTAACCCGACGAGCAACGACTATCCTAGTAGGAGCGATCCTGCTTCAGTTCCTCAACTGTATCAAACCTAACCTCTCCCATGAACCGTTTATACGTCCATCCCTAGCCTATTTCTATTTCAATTATAGCCTGGATTATAGCCAGCCCAAACACCTAATTATACCTAGCCCAACAGACCCAAGCCCAAATCTAAATCCTACTCGACCAGTCCGCTTAAATCCTGGCCGTTGATCATTTTTTATCAACGGTCCAGGTTTTCCCTTACCATAATGAACCTAACAACTAGTCCCCCAAAACCCCTCATTTCCCTCATCCTCTCCGCCGTCACCCCTCTCATTCTCTCTCAAACTCCCTCTGCCTAACCCTAACTCCCCTTCGCCGGTTGCTTGCTCGCCGTTAATAATGGTGGCTCACCACCACTCCTAGCCTTAATGGCTCTCCTATGGCCGGGATTCATGCTGTCTTTGAGGTCCTCAAGGGACCAGTGGCCGTTCACTCACCCCTGGGCCTGTTTTCACCATTCTCAGGCCACCATGGCTCGATTGAGTAAGATCGTTCTATTCTCTTACTAGACCTATGGTTTCTAAGCCGAAATCTCTCTATCTCTGGGTTGTTCTTCTCTGAAACCCTATTTTTATATCTTGACTCGTTAGATCTGTAACATATCAAAGAGTATTTTGAGTTATTCACTGTTTTCCATGAGAAACTTTCTGATATTTTCAAAAACGTCTCTTCATCTCCATAACTAGGGTTTCTTAACCCCTTTTTTAAAACAACTTTTCCTCTAATTTTAAGTGTTATTCTATAATCTTTACTATGTTTAAACGGTTTATTTAGGTTTTCCCTTTAACCTGATTAACTGTGTTAAACCCCTAATTTCTCGGTTAGTTCTGGGTTCTGAGTCTGTCTACGCTGATTTGTTCATTTGACTTGTCTGTATGTTTGATTCTCATGAATATGCTTCGATTAATTAGAATATTCTATGATTTTTGCCCTAATAATGTCTTATTAGGGTTTCTGATTTGTCTCTTCTGGATATACTATGTTCACCTGTTATTCATGGCAATCTATAATGTTTCCCTTAATATTAGTACTATTTTCCAATTCTTTAAATCCCTGGTTTCCTGTGTTGATACTCTTTACTGATTTCCGACTACTTTTCCTCTTTTACAACCTTTAAATTATTTTCTTACCTTATTATGTGACTGATTGCATTATTAGTTGATTCTTACTGGTATTTCCTTAATTAGAACTTTATGAATTTATCCCTAATTATTGTTCTATAGCTACAGTGTTTGAATTCTTTCCTTAATTGTTATACTCTAGCTATGTGATTTCTTTCCTTAACTGGTTTTCTATCTCTTACCGTTGGTAAATCACTCCCTTAATTAAGGGAAGACTTGGACTGATTTTACTCTAATTGATTCCGAGTTCCATAATTACTAAACAGTTTGACTCTTACCTTATTTACCTAGCTTTCAAACTACTATATATACTACTCTCTTCTACTCTCATTAGACAGTTTTCTACGCACACGAACTCACATTAGTTCACAGCTCTCTCATACACTCAAAAACTCTTCTGCTTACTTTTGTTACTTGCTATTGTTACTAAATTAGCCGGCTGCAAGCCAAAGCTAACTATTTCACTTTGATGTTCGTCACTTTGTGTCTATTCTCCTTACTGGTATGTTCTCATTTTAAATTCAAGTTCCAAAATCAATGTGTTTCTTCTACTGCTTTAGTTTATCATTTTAATAATCTGTTTCTGTCTATTGTTTGCCTCTCAACATGTGTTTAACTTGTTTTACTTAGTATACTAGTTATGTTCTAACCCCTTTTTAGGATCAGCTTATTTATGAACATATTTGCTTCCTGTGTAATCTGTCTCCATGTGACTCCACCCTGTCTTTAAATGCTTGTCTATAAGTTGCCTTGTTCTGGTATGCACCTATTGTGCAGTTGTTACCTTAAGTTGTTCTGATTGTATGCTCAATTCTGTTTGATACCACTATGTCTTCTATTATTTATTCTAAAATTCATACTCCTATACTATGTTTACATCATTAGTTATCCCCAATCCCACAAGCCCCTAAGCACTTCTGATTCTATGCAACCATGTCCCCAATTAGCAATTCTGTAACCCATGACATATTGTCTGCTATTCTTTGAGACTTCTATGCTTATGCTTGTTATGTGCTCACCTTGGGTGTTGTATCTGTCCCCAACCCCCTTACCCCTGTGTGAAGGACTCTTGTTTGAGTGTTGCTGAACCTGTTATGTTCTGTAGTTGATCTACTGTTTGTTTAATTACCCTACTCTTGTTCAAACTTTTTTACTACTAAACCACTTCATACTTTTATAAACTTCAACTGAGTCTTTTCAATACTGTTTTATACCAAAGCATTTTCAAAACCATGTCAAGCACTCTCACTCTACTCTTAGGTCCTTAAGTTCTGCCCCTCCAGTGTGTGACCGCTTTGGGATTCCTGTGAGATCCCTCTGAACTCTGATGCACTGGGGCTGGCTCTTCCACACTGCACTTACCCAATCTTTGACTGCTTATATTCTACTTGCTTAAATTCACAAAGTTGTTTTGGTCGAGAACCACAGTTGTGGAGTTTGAGGGGTGCCTAACACCTTCCCCTTGGAGTAATTTCAAGCCCTTACCCAATCTTTGGTTATTCAATTAGTGTTATTATAACCCTTAGTAGGTGCCCTAACGCACCTTAATTCGTTAGGTGGCGAGTCTTCAAGTCCTTCACATCCATTTTCCCAAAAGGAAATGAGTTTTCCCAACAACGTCAAGAACCCTGACCGATCCGAAAGGAGAGGAAAAAAGGGGGGCACGACAGCATGGCGGGACCGCATCTGCGGATCCTGGGCACCCCCTCGATGGCCGCATCTACGAGGCTTCGACCGCATATTTCTGGCTTCTACCGCATCTACTGTCTCGCACCTACGGCTGGCCAATTGCAGGTGCGGTCGCACCAGATCTGGTGCAACAACAGCTCTTTTAGAGCTTGAACTTGCCTCGCGCGACGCCTGAATGGCATCCGGGGCCCCCGAGGCCCCGTCCAAACATACCAACAAGTTCTAAATCATAAAATGAACTCGCTCGAACCTTCGGAACACCCGAAACAACATTAAATCTAAGAATCATACCCCAAAACCAACTAAAATTCAACTTATAAACTTTAAGTTCTTAAATTCATTTCCAATACGCCGAAACGTACTTATACTACTCGGAACGACACCAAATTTTGCGAGTAAGTCATAAATGACACTATGGAACTATTTTCAATCTCGGAATTCTGTTCGGACATCGATATCACTAAAACACGTTCCAAACCTCAATTTTTGAACTTCAAGAATCATATTTCACTATTTGGCGCTGAAGCGCTCCCAGGTCATCCAAAACCCGTTCCGAACATATGCCCAAGTCCGAAATCATCATACGAACCTATTGGAACCTTCAAATCCTGATTCCGATGACGTTTACTAAAAATGTTGACCGAAGTCAAACTTGGCCATTAAGGCCAACCTTGAGGAACTGTGTTCCAATTCCAACCCAAACTCTTCCAAATCCGAACCAACCATCCACGCAAGTCATAAACCAGTAAAAGCAAGTACAGAAGGTCTTATTTAGGAGCACGGGGTTCTAGAAAGCAAAATGACCGGTCGGGTCATTACATTCTCCACCTCTTAAACCAATGTTCGTCCTCGAACGGGCCTAGAATCATACCTGGAGTGTTGAATAAGTGCGAATATTTGATCTGCATGTCCTCCTCGAACTCCCAAGTCGCCTCCTCGACTGGTTGACCCCTCCACTGGACCTTCACGGTGAAAACCTTCTTTGACCTCAATTGGCGATCCTTCCTGTCAATAATGGCAATTGACTCCTCCTCATAGCCCAACATCTCGCTAGCTGAATAGTACTGAAGTCTAACACATGAGATGAGTCGGCGTGGTACCTCTGGAGCATAGACACATGAAAAATCGGATGAAATCCTGATAAGCTGGGAGGTAAAGCAAGCTCATAAGCAACCTCCCCAACTCGCCTCAACACCTCAAACGGACCTATAAACCTCGGGCTCAGTTTGCCCTTCTTTCTAAATCTCATAATACCTTTCATCGGTGAGACTTTCAAGAGAACCTTCTCGCCGACCATAAATGATACATCACGCACCTTCTGATCCGCGTAACTCTTCTGTCTGGACTGTGCTGTGAGAAGCCTCTCCTGAATCAGCTTTACCTTTTCCAAGGCATTCTTTACCAAGTCAGTACCATATAGCTTAGCCTCGGCAGGCTCAAACCACTTGATGGGAGAACGGCATCGCCGACCATATAAATCCTCAAATGGAGCCATCTCAATGCTGGACTGATAGTTGTTGTTGTACGCAAATTCGGCCAAGGGCAAGAACTGATCCCACTGCCCTCCAAAGTCAATCACAAATGCTCTAAGCATGACCTCTAATATCTGAATTGTCCGCACCAACTGCCCATCAGTTTGAGGGTGAAATGTTGTGTTGAGCTCTACACGGGTGCCCAACTCACTCTGTATGGCTCTCCAGAAATGCGAAGTGATTTGAGGACCTCTATCTGATATGATGGACACAGGCACACCGTGCAACCGGACTATCTCCCGAATGTAGATCTGAGCCAACCTCTCTGAAGTATAAGTAGTGGCCACAAGAATGAAGTGTGTTGACTTGGTCAACCTGTCTACAATGACCCAAGCCGCATCAAACTTCCGCAAGGTCCGCGACAACCCAACTACAAAGTCCATAGTGATGCGCTCCCATTTCCACTCAGGTATAGGCATCTGCTGGAGTAGGCTTCCTGACCTCTAGTGCTCGTACTTAACCTATTGGCAATTTAGACATCTATCCACATACTCCACTATGTCTTTCTTCATCCGCCACCACCAGTAGTTCTGCCTCAAGTCACGATACATCTTCGTAGCACCTAGATGAATAGAATACTGTGAACTGTGTGCCTCCTCTAGAATCCTCTCCCTCAGGCCATCAACATTAGGAACACATAGGCGACCCTGAAGTCGCAGAACACCATCCTCACCAATAGAAACCTCCTTAGCACCACCCTGTAATACCGTCTCTCTGAGCACTGCCAAGTGCGGATCATCGAACTGTCGAGCCTTGATCTGTCCCAATAATGAAGACTGAGCAACAACACACGCAAGAACTCAGTTGGGCTCCGAAATGTCCAGTCTCACAAGTCTGTCCAAGGACTGAATGTCCAGGGCTAGTGGCCTCTCCTTCGCTGAAATGAATGCCAAGCTACCCATACTCTCCGCCTTCCTGCTTAAGGCGTCTGCAACCACATTTGCCTTGCCAGGATGATAAAGAATGGTGATGTCATAATCCTTCAGTAACTCAAGCCACCTACGCTGCCTCAAATTAAGGTCCCTTTTCTTGAACATGTGCTGTAAGCTACGGTGGTTTTATAAACCTCACAAGACACTCCATACAAGTAATGCCTCCAAATCTTAAGAGCATGAACAATCTCTGCCAACTCCAAATCGTGAACGGGGTAGTTCTTCTCATGAATCTTCAGCTGATGTGAAGCATATGCAATAAATCGTCCCTTTTGAATCAATACACATCCCAAGCCAACACGTGAAGTGTCGCAATAAACTGCATACATCCCTGAATCGGAAGGCAACACTAGAACTGGTGCTTTGGTCAAAGCCGTCTTCAGCTTCTGGAAGCTCCTCTGACACTCGTCGGGCCATCAGAATGGGGCACCCTTCTGGGTCAATCTAGTCAGAGGGGCTACAATGGATGAAAATCCCTCTACAAACCGACGATAATAACCTGGCAATCCTAAGAAACTCCTGATCTTGGTCGCTGATGTAGGGCGTGGCCAACTCTGAACTGCCTCAATCTTCTTAGATCCACCTTGATACCCTCTCCGGACACCACATGTCCCAAGAATGCTACAGAATCTAACCAAA